>LQNS02277999.1:11092787-11114170 GCA_001587735.2 Parhyale hawaiensis
ATAGAAAATTGCATTCTATACAAACACAGTTCTGGGCATACAGAAAATTGCATTCCATGCACACACAGTTCTGGTCATATAGAAAATTGCATTCTATACAAACACAGTTCTGGGCATACAGAAAATTGCATTCCATACACTCAGTTCTGCTGATATAGAAAATTGCATTCTATACAAACACAGTTCTGGGCATACAGAAAATTGCATTCCATACACTCAGTTCTGCTGATATAGAAAATTGCATTCTATACAAACACAGTTCTGGGCACACAGCAAGGACCGAACTGACGATATCGGTACCTAAGGGCCGAGAACCGCAGCGGCGCATCTGATGGGTCTGCTGCGTGATCGTTCTAAGAACGGTTTAGCGAGAGAGAGCTACAGATTACCTAATTAAATAGCATTTATTCGTACTCGGGCGTCAAGTACTCCCCCGGCCTGGCACGCAGTCCAACGCGACTACGGAGGTGACGTAAGACTACGAATTTACTACTCATTATTGTTACAACACATTCCCCCTCACATTCTAATAACATAATACTTTGGGATCATTACATAATCAAACCTCATGGAACTTCGAGTTACAAAGATTGCAGTTTCAGATACCGGTAAGCACCAATGGTGAAAACCTAAATTATTGCGGGAACCTGAAAAAGTACCGGTAACTTAGTTCGGAAGCGTAGCAGGTCCGTAAACCTTGCTGAAGCGTATTCATCGAAACCCAAGTAGAGATGGGCACGAAGAAACAGATGCCCACCCACATGCGATAATCAGGAGGAAATTCAAGACCCACCTGAAATCGGTTTAAATAAGCTCTCACGCAGGGCTTTGATATCCCCAGCTACAACGGCATCGGCGATGCCACACTGAACAAAATACACCCGACCAGGGTTCGCTTCGTGGCGCTTGTTCTTTCAGGGTTCCATGGATACTCAGTCGATACTTACGCTTTGACCAGAGTATGCTACTATACTTTGGCTCCTCCAAAACTTTTTAATTGGGAAAGACGGACCAAAAAGCCCGCTGTTAACCAGGAGACGATACCAAGCCTTTAATCTTCGTTGAGCCTTTGATATCCTGATTCGTAAAGCAGCATAGTGCAATGATGTTCAATAAACGTAAAATTTGAAATGATGGGATGTCTCTGTAATAATGGTTAGCTCCAGTACATTGGCTGTCACATTGACAGGTTTTACTAGATTGTCTGCAAAACACACTGCATAAAAAGACACTCACAGAAAATTCTCTAGGAAAAGTCTTGGCTTTCGTTTGTAACATCGGGGCACTTCCGTAATGAGTTAATAACACAAATTGCGAGTCTGCAGGGCACTGCAACTACCCTCGGCACCGCAGTTGCAAAGGAGACGTCAGCTCATGAATTCATCACGGTAGAAGTTGCATATGAAGACCCTCAACTGAGCGACGGGCACGAGGCGGCAGCGCAAGTCTCGGCGACATCTGTATTGTCTACGAAGAATTTCCCAGGAGCCCCTGAGGCATTTGCATAGAGAAAGTGTTCTATTTATATGTTGATCGCTGAGAGCACAATAAAATTCCATGCTGACTCATAGAACTGTCATCGAATATAAGCTGCGATGCAGACTATGAGAAATAAACAAGGCAGCATGCATACGAGTGTGTAGGCTGTATATGTAGCTAACAACACAATAAAGATCGATTTGTATTTATCCGTTTATTTGTATGTATATCTATTGACTTAATAATCTGGTTATCTATCCATTTTCTGTCACACTTAAATTGAAGAAAATGAGTTGGTGAAAATTAGGCTAAACAGGTTAGAGACTGTGGCTATTTAGTCATAATCGGATGAATGCCAATAGGTGGAAAATGAGCCAAATTACAGATGATGGCAGAAAAATGGAACTTCATATTTGAATGTGTCTCTTGCTTTGCCAAAGGTGAAATCCATTCAATGCATTTATCGCCAGCTTCTCTTAGAACTCTGATGTATCGTGATTCTTACTTTCTTCGCCTAACTGGAGCAGGTCTCAGTTTACCCGCAAATTATGTTGATCATCAACGGCAGAAAATAATGTATTCTTCGGAACACCATCAAAATAAGAAAACGGGTGAAGAACACGAAAATTTTTTTTCCGTAATACTTTTTTGAACATGATATCTTCCTTTTGCGAAATAGCTTTCCGCCCAGGTGAAAAATAGACTAATATGATATCATTGCGCATCTATAATACAGAAACGAAAACTCTTTTACTAGTGATACCTAAATGCGTGCAAACAATGAATAAATTTTTACCTTCGCCCAGGAGGTTGTGTTTTCGTCGGGTCTGTTATTCTGTCTGTCATCAAGATAACTCAAAAAGTCAAGGACGGATTTGGATAGGTAACTTCCAGGGTTTTTTAAGTATGTTAGGAGGAACAGATGATTAACTTGTGGTGAAGATCCGTTCATCCGTTTGTTTGTTTCTCTGTCTCATTTTTGTCAATACCATAACTCAGAAAGTTATGGAAGTATTTTCATGAAATTTACATGATTTGCTAGGTTTATTACGAAGAGTAAATGACCAAACTTAGTGATGATCTGTTTGTTCATTCGTGTGTTTGTTACTGTGTTTGATTTTGTGCTTGTTTGCGCAATAACTCAAACAGTTCTGAATAGATCCTTATGAAGTTTACAAGAGTTGTTAGTAATGTTTAAAGACACGCATGATTAAATTTTGGTGCAGATCGGTTGGTTCGTTTGTATGTTTGACTCATGTTTGTCATAATGTTTGTTAGCAGCATAACTCAAAAGTTATGAGCGCACCTTTAAGAAAATTGCAGCAAGCGTTAATACTATCAATAGGCACAAATGATTGGATTTAGGAGTTGATACAAAGAAAATGGTAGTTCAGAGCCAATATGAAATTTTCGTCACCGTTGCCTTGCTTGGCGGATGTATGCACTCTCAGAGTGCCCTAGTTCTGTATGTCATGAACGAATAAATATCGTTGCGCCACAGACTATTAAAAGCAAACACAGACGGACAGCTTCTAAGCGCAGCTCAGCTCTACGACGAGATTCCTGTGACGTCATCATTCAGGCATCGGCGTGGTGCCATGGACAATTTATCTGTCTAGTATTAGCTACAAGTCTGCGAACTTTATTTATTACCTCCGCCAAGGAGGTTATGTTTTCGTCGTGTTTGTCTGTCTGTCACCAAGATAACTCAAAAAGTTAGGAACCGATTTGGATGAAATTCACAGGGATTGTTAGGTATGTTAGGAGGAACAGATGATTAACTTTTGGTGAAGATATGTCCATCCGTTTGTTTGTTTGTCTGCGTCATTTTTCTCGATGCCATAACTCAGAAAGTTATAGATGGATTTTGAAGAAATTAACATGAGTTGTGAGGTATATAACAAAGAGTAGATGACCAAATCCAGGTAATGGTCCGTTTGTTCGTTCAGTCGTTTGTCACTCTTTTTAATTTTATGCTTGTTAGCACAATAACTAAAAAATAATGAATGGATCTTTATGAAATTTATAGGAGCTGTTAGTAATTGTAAAAGACATAAATGATCAAATTTTGGCGCAGATCGGTTAGTTCATTTGTTTGTTTGACTCATATTTGTCATAACGTTTGTTAACAGTATAACTCAAAAAGTTATGAACGGATCTCCAAAAAATTGAACAAGCTGTTATTTATATAAAAAGGCACAAATGATTAGATTTTGGAGTTTATGCAAATCTATGACCAGCTGAAAAACGTTTTTCTTCTTTTGAGAAAGCAAAGATGATCGTGATGACGACCCAACGGGTCGCGGCCCGTCTAGTATTACACTAAAAGTCTGTGAACTTTATTTATTCACTTGGTTGCTTGTTTGCACTCGGATTTTTCATTTTAAGATAGGAAAAAATTCAAGCGTCAATGGTGGAGGTATGCCTCTGGGAAATTTTAGAGTCCGCCAAAGTTCAGGAGTCAGATTAAGACGGATATGTATGGAGCGTCGTAGCCTGGATACCGACCACTTCATACGTCGATTGCGCGAAAGAAGTGAAATTTTATTCGCCTGGCCAGTATCAGTAGCTAAGAAGAATGAAAACAAGGGTCGTCTACTGGTATTCTCCTAAAAGTCTGTGAACATTGCTTGAAGTTTCAATTCGATTGTATCCGTGATACTGTAGATGAAACTGAGATCGTCTGGATGAACGTGCACGTTGAATTCCAAGGTGATAATGGGAAATACAAGTAAACTACGTAACAGTTACAATTCTCCGTGCTTGCAGGCAGAGTGTTGAATATATATCTTTGAGAAGCAAAGAAGCCGCTGATGGTGACCCTACGGGCAATTGGCGTAAAAGTGAAAACTGGACAGTCAAGTAGCGTGAGTTCTATGACCAGCTGAATATACTTTTTTTTAAGAAAGCGAAGAACATGGTCATGCAGGTTGACCCAACGGATCACGATTACACTAAATTTTTTTGAACTTTGCTTGTTTATTTATTTACGTGTGTCTTGTTTGCACACAGTTTCTTCAATATAAGATGGGTAGAAATTCGAGGGTTGAAGATTTAATTCGCATGTATCCATGATACGGAAGATTAGCCTGAGCTCGGCTGCATGAACGTGTACGTTGAATTTAAAGGTGATGCTGGAAATACAACTAGACTACGTTACATCTATATTTCCCTTGTTTACAGCCAGGTTGTATGAGAATTCCTCTAGAAAAGCAAAGAAGCTGGTGATGATTGTGGTGTATGACCACCTGAATAATACCTTTTTTTTTTTTTTTTGGCGACAGCACAGACGATCGATCGTGATCAGAACCCAAAGGGTTAAAGGACGTCTGGCATTATACCAAAATTCTCAGAATGTCATTTATTTGATTGTTTATTTACTTGTTGCCACACAATATATGTTCTTATGCATCAGGAAAAACAAACCGAGCACGCAAGTTAGCGGCCAAAATAACTGTCAAGGGTTAAGACGGGACGGACACTTATTATTATTATATTCAATAGTTTAAGTTTACGTTTCCACAACAAAGGCGATATCCCAGAGGAAAAAAAGAATGGACGTATAGTATGGCGATATATACGATCAACCCATGTACAAGGGTGTTCCCTCACCGGATTAACGCGCATGGTAACAGCAAGTCGGGAAGGAAGAGGAAAAACAGATGGGAGAAAGATCAGTAGGAGTATGATATGGACAGTAAGCAAAGTGGGCAGGAAAGACAGATGTCCCGAAGGCCTAGCTAATGGCTACGGTAACCTACAGGGTCCCCCTGGGAGCGCTGCTCCCGATAACATAGGATAGACGAACCTAAACTAACCTAACCCAATTGCCCAGCCTAAGCCCCCTGAGAGGGACGGACAAGGAGCGTTTTATCAGAGTATTATAATTATACGAAACGGCCGGTGATCCCTTGAATCACCACCTCCATCTTCTTTGCTTCTGCAATGAATATTCAACACCGCCCTCATAGTCAATGATAAATAGGATACAGGAAATATAACTAAGCAACGTCATATATGCATACATATTTATTATTGACTATGGGCACGGTGTTGAATATTCCTTGCAGAAGCAAAGAAGATGGAGGTGGTGATTCAATGGATCACCGGCCGTTTCGTATAATTATAAAACTGATTTTGCGTGTTTGTTTGTATGTATGCCACCGTGCACACAATCTTCGCTATACGATAGGAAGAAATTTAAGGATTGAAGATGTAATAAGAAGCCCCATGGTCTTTTCACGGTAACATTCTGAGGCAGCTTCCTGAGAAGCTTAGTTCTTGTAGTCACTTTAGGTATAGCAGACACTGCTGTATGGGCTGCACCATAACATCGCCACCTATTTAAGCACAAGCAAGCTGGAATAACTTGCTGGTAAAACATCGTCCAAGAATTAGGGTGAGACTGATTTGTTAAGAGCATCGTAACTTGGATATAAATTGCTATCTACGTGGAGTGCGCTAGGGAATCAAAATTTCGGAGTAAAATTTTAGTTGTGTGGCCAGTATCAGCAGTTGAGACGATTGAAGAATAGCATGAGCCAACCGTTTTTAAAGCTAAAACGAATATATCAATATTCATCTCCGCCTCGACAGTACTTTCATTTCAGAATAAAACGAGAAAAATATTTGGACATGGCATAACTGGAAAAAATTAACTTAGAGATCATAAATTAATTTGAGGATAATTATGTAGTGTATATTCTCAAGGTCCTAGGAAGTAAAATGACTCTCAGGATGATTTCAATTTAAAGAGGCTATTGGGTGCAGAGTTTTGTAGCCATTCAGCATCCACGAAATTTAGAGCAGCTAGAGCTATGTAGATGAAAGTCACATCCTGTGTAGCTGCTTATAGATAAAGCAAACAAATTATGACGGTGACGTCATTATTCAGCCACAATTTTCTTGTAGAAATACCGAAGAACTGCCAGTCTGTGTTTGTAGTTGCGCTGGAGTGCAGCGGAGAACGATCATCTCGCCTTCCTTTAACTTCGCAATTGCATAACTCAGGGTATATAGGCACTAGAGTACTCACCTCCGCTAATTTCCAGTCAAGCCAGTGATCTGTAATTCCTGTAGCTTCTGGCTGGTGGCATCAGCAGATGTGGAGGAGGGCGACATCAAGCTCATACTGCTGTTCAACCGTCTGAGCTGCACATATGGTCCATGAGTACTAAATTTTATATTTCAATTCCTAAGGGAATTCGACGAACATAGCACTCGCTATTCAATTTTCGAAATACCATAAGTTTCCGCACCGCATCGAACGTTAAGTTTTTACTGGCAGTTTCAGCGAGCCAGTTTGTGCTTCAATAAGTAGCTAATTGATGGCGTGCAGGCTATTTATTAGCACCGAGAAACTGTCTCTCAGCAAGCCACACAGTCAGGATGACCGCCGAAATTAGAGGTTTTGGGGCGCAGGAGTTCCAGCCAGTTCCTACAGCAACCTCTTCTAGCGACGGTGGCTTAGAGTCGCTCTATTTGTATATTCTCCGAGTTACATAGTGTCTGTTATAAGCAAATTATTAACAAAAGGGTCACCAATGAAAGAGTTTCATGAAAAACTCTTCGCCGTCATATTTGATGGTCTACTTCACTGAATATGAAGATTTCATGTGGCTCCTTTTGTATAGATATATGATACAAATTTGAGGCTAGAATTAAAACACGCCTATGTTGATAAATCAATCAACGAACAGACTGACTCGCATTTTCCCTTCGCCCCAATAAAAAAGCATCAGTCACAATAGCAATTCTTTATCTTCTTGAAGCTCGTTGTCAATTCGACGCTGATGAATCAAGTTCTTTTGAAATGTATCGTAGCTATGGTTGTCACCGAAAATTTTAATGAGAAAATCACGGCTTCGGACACCAACAATGAAATGCCCACCAAGCTCTGACCGAGTTCACATCAAGGGCTGTGCAGCGCGTGGCCAAGCACCAGGGCATCTCCTCCTTTTCATTTTACCCGCGATGTCGTCAAATGGCTTAATCTAGGGATTTTGGAAAAAGTTCGATAAAAGTAATCATTGATAAATACGATGCGCTGTACGTATAACAGTCGTTATTTCTGCTGTATGGACGGTTGGGCAGACAACACAGGCAACCATGCACAGTCACAGTGAGTAAAACGACCCGACTGATAGTTGGCTACCCATCAATGAAAACGTAGTCTTCATTTGTAAAATGAAAATTAAATGGATAGCGGTTCCCATTCAATTTCAAATTTAATCAAAAAATAACTCTCTAACCGTGCGGCCAGAATGAAACAAGCGGGTAGAATACTGGTATCAATCGGGTCATGGTTCGCACACCGTGATTAGTTTTGTCGGTGGCTAACTGGAAAGTTTATCAAAAGTTTGGCTTACATACGGGTTACAGATTACAAATGCATTATTAAAAGAGAAAAATATGAGCTCTTCTTAACAGATGTCAAAAATTCCTAACAAAGTACAGAGATGTAGGAAAACATCCTAAAGGGAGGCCTAACTTTCGCTTGGCCACGCCCTACATAGGGCTTTATTAAAGTGGCCCATAGCAGTTATGTTGCTGGCGGCAAGGTATGCTAGTCTTGGCACCACTAGAACGGGTGGTCTTAAATTCTCTCCACAAAATGAAACTATAGGTTCCTTACAATCAAATAACCATATTTTACTCTATCGATGCATATCCGAAAATGTTTACTTCTAAGGTACGTTGACCTTAAGTGCAGTAGTGCGATTCACTTAATCGTCGGACTACTGCACTTTACATCAGGTCTCCGCAGGATGGCTGCGCAGTCTCCGATGCTTGGCTGCGAACGTTTCAGGAGATGACACATGTCAATTATTGGAAAACCTGTCTGTACATTCTGTCAGCTCTCCTAGAATTACAGTTAGTCATGCCGTAAAGCAGGTGCATATCTGCTAATTCACTATTTGGTAGTTGGTTTATGGTCGTCGGAAATCAGGTACGGTGCAGATTAGAGTGGTCAATTTCAACAAATGACCGGCGTGCGTCTTTATCTTCGCTGTATGTAAAGTGCAGTAGTCTCCCGATTAAGTGAATCGCATAACTGAACATTGAATCATCGTACCTTTAAAATTAGAAATTTTATTTTATTGTAAGGAACCTGAAGTTTCATTTTGTGGGACGAATTTAGGAACACCCGGTGTATATTCAATTACTTAACCCTTTCCCAACCGAGTCGGTACCAAGACTCGATTGGTAATAAGATAGTTCTAATGAAAAGTTGATGCTGAAAATGAGCAGCAAAGGGTTAGGCTAATAAAAATTATATTATTATTGACTCACGAGAATATGCAAACCTACACACCATTGGTTTCTACCATCCACTCCCTGCCATTGGAGGCTGTCTCAAGCTTAACCTTCTATTTGATGGATTTCTTTGCGCCAGTGAATTTATCAGTCATCGTTGATCAGGACTGTCGAATCATTGCCGACTGAAGCGAAACGAAAGCGGGGCTGTATGGACGACAGTGTAATGTGCGTGTGTGTGTCCGCACCGTGTGTCCCGTGGGACCATGGTGTAATGTGTGTTTGTCTCTATCTGGATTCTGCCCAGCCCCCCGCCCCCCTATGGCCATGTATGCTCAAAGCTGAGCTCACCGTTCATGCCAAGTGTTGTAGCCTGGCACCTATCTTTGCTTTGGGATGTCGGATTACGTGAGTACGCTTAATAATCCGCTAGTCAAATTTTCCACGCACGCTCTCTTTCGAGAGAAAAAATAAAAATGGAAGGGATGTGGTGTCCGTCAAACAAAATGGAAACCTTATGTCCGGAATACCTCCGCGGAAGAAGAGGAAAAGCACGAGAAAATAGAACAAAATTCAAAAAAAGAAGGAATGATTTCCTGGAGGCATAGCCATCACTGAGTTAAATTTATATAAGTAGTTCCCCGGCAAAATAACCCTCCATAAAAAATTATATTCGGCGGTTGAGGATCAAAGCTCTTTTACAGTTTGAGAAATTCGTGAAAGAAATATTGTTATTTCTCTTTTTAATTACCAACTGTGGTGAAAACTGCGAACGTTGACCAAGTTTTTTATATCCCTATTTGCAGCTTTTGCGTCCTACTTTCTCACCATTTTACAGTAGAAAGTTCATTGTTATAATTAATGGTGCAGGTTGCTGTAGCATAAACAGAAGCGCGGAGGAATTGAGAACGGTAAGCCTACCTTGAGTCTGTGTGTCTGCAAAGAGATTCTACTTGTCCGGGCTCAGTGCGTTTCTGACTGTAGAGATGTGAGGTTGGGCTGTGCCGCATCTGAGGCCTCTCTGAGGCCTGTTGTAATCAGATTGCCTCAGGGTTACTCGGTGTTACTCTATTATAGAGGTGAATGAGACAGGATTTTTCAGAACGTAACCCCAAAACAACCTAAACAAAATCAAACCTAATGTAAACACAGACGTTTATTCATAATTATTACTAATAATGAGGAAATAGCCTCTAAAAATTTCGTAATATGTCCCTGTAGATATTTCTTCCATAAAAAATTGATGAGTTACACCAATTGAAGGCTTTTCTCCAAAAAAATCAATAGACCGACTTCGTGAGAGATCAAAACGTAAACAAACCAACAAGCACAATCGAAATATGTACACACTAAGCTAAATAAATGAATATTTGGTTTTATTTATGAAGAATATAACCTAGGAACAAAATAATAATACTTGCAACGCATATATAGGAAAAATACGTCTTCAAAGATCACAAGACGTAATTATAGGCATATTTATTCGATGCATATGTGGCGAGACTTGGCATCAACTCGGTGTTACCCGCTCGCTACCCACCTCTTAGGCTATTTCGCAGGGTAGCGAGTTTGCGTAACTCTGGGCAACCCTGGCGTGTCTCATTGACGGAAAAATGGCTCAATGCGACACAGACATTGGAGTTCGGCCAGCAGATTGTGCAGCATACATACAGGTGAACCTGTATGTATGTTTTATAAGATGTGCAATTTTGAGAGGCACCCGTTGTATTCTTCTGTCCCAACCCTCAAAGTCTCTAGGAGAATTACATGTGCTGCGGTCGGTGCACACTCTTTCACGTTGGGAAATGATAGGTGCCGAACTAATCAGTTTGGTCGGTGCTTCGTACCCTGTTCTGTTAGGGTTTGGAACTCATTGCCGCCATCGGCTTTCGGTCGTGTTTGGCTGCAGGCGTTTAAGTCAGCTGTAAAAGGCATTTTTGTTGGGTTTCCTTTGGCAGCGTTTCGGGCTTCCCGGTGGTGCAAAGTGCTCATTTGGGTTATGCTTCCTGTCTGTGGGAGCCCGGGCGCGAAGGCTTAATAATAATACCGAACCAAAATACTAAATCATTCGGTAGATTTTTTGGGAAATCTACCGAAATGCCGAACCGAATGACCCGTTTTCATCTACCGAATAACGATACCGGCGGCAAAAAGAAAAAAAAAAAAAAAAAAAGATGGCAGCTCTGTTAAAAGCCCTTGATGACTCAACTTCATCGTTCACAAAATTTACACCGCGCAAAATGTGAAACATTTAAGTGCACAGAATAGTTGTTGCTGTACCTATTTATTCAATCTGTCGCGTTTGACGGGCATAAGCAGTAACTTAAATCAGAAAGAATACACGTCCGGTGTCTGAGAAGACCTCCTTCATTTTTCCAGCTGACTCTCCTGCCTTGAATTATTGGGTCATTGGGACCACAGGTGACACGGCCCATCGATTTCCATTTCGGAATCGGGTCTCATAATGAATCCCAGCCTTATCACCTGCTACAAGGCTTGGGGAGAATGTGGAGTCGGTGTGACTGAAGACAAAGATAGTGGTTACTTATGTTTAGTATTTAATATCGTTGGTCTTTGCAGTAAACGGCCGGGTGTTCTGTAGCTAGTAGACTTAAACTTATAGAATGCAGTAGTCCTCCAACTTACAAGTTATATTATTACTGAAATGCTCATATCAACGACTTTATAATTCTATTCAAAATACCTGAATGAAGCGCTTACTTGCCGCAGTGAGCAGTTCGCTCCAAACTCTCATTTGGATTCCCAACTGAAAGGAAGAAAGTTGAAGTAGCAACGACCAGTAACTTGGATTTACGCTGGCAGCTCAAATGATGTGTTGGACTTTTTGAAGGGGATGACAGTACAGCAGCAAACTAATATATTGTCAAAAGCAAGTACGTCCATTTCTCTAGGCTCCAAGGGGAAAAATACCTAATTTTCTTCCATCAAACCTCATCACAACATAATGTCTTTCATCCAATTTGCTCATCGTCAAAATAATTCTCGTCGAAATAAAATTTAGTATAATTTTGCATCGTCTACTCAGCCGGTATCTAAAAATTTTCACCCAAAAGTGTGTATCGCACATATTTTAACAGGATAAATATCCAAGCTCAAATAAGTTTTTAACAATTATCCCTCACACGAAAAATCTCTTCTAACCAGCATGCTCGCCAATTTTAAATCATCTAACTTAATTACATCCATTTTTTTTTTTACTAAATAATCATTGATAGATCTAAAATTCTTTGTCCTGCCTTCTTTTACGTCAAAATATTTCACGCTTAATAATTTTACGCATAGTTATGCTCTCTACCATGAGAATATCGTCCACTTTTCCATAGACAACTGATTTTTTACCCTAAAAATACTGACGCAAATCAGTGCTGCACAACTTTTTACTACCCCGAATTACTGGACACCAAATCTGTGTGGTCTCTATTCGCAAGACAGCTGAAAGTCTTCGCGCAAATCTGTTTAAGCCCAAACCTGTTTAGCGTCAAAAATCTCCTGTCACCCCCACTCTCGTACCTCACGTGCGGGAGCTAGGCGTTGCAATTCTCAACGCTGTCCCACTAGATAAATTTTCGGCTGTTTTGCACCAATCATACATGCCATTAGCCAATGTTACTGAGGCAAATTATGGAATAGAAATGCGATTCGCTTGTGAATATAACTGCAGTGGAGGTAGATAAACGGCTCTATACTGTACAATCCCGTAGTGATTTTCTCCTCAGGACAACGCAACAAACACTGGCGGCCGTTTCGTTGTCAATTTTAAGGCTCAAGACAGGCGGGGTTTGGGGGCCAAAACCATACAGACTAAACTGCTACAAAACTAGCGGAGACAGTAATACTCACGATATGGCAATGCTGCCATATTCGGGGATCCACCCCCAAATTTTGCTTCTAGATAATTTGACGATATTTTGGTTTGACGGCAAGCAGAATTGCGGAAGAAAAAATGTGCTGAATACATATTGGCGGAGAGAATGCTTAGGTATGAAATATTGGACGCTATGTAAATTGGGGGGCAAAGTTTTTGATGGGAAACATTTATCACTAAAATAATTTTGCGTAAAAGTATTGGCTTATTGACGATTAGCAATGTTGGTTTGGCGAAGCATTTTGGAGGATTTTTTTTTAGTTTGAGGCTAAAATTTTGCTCAGTGTGTTTTTATGAGAGAAGTTTAGGGTATATTTTTGTTGACAAAAGATTTTTCGACGTCTATAAATTTGCTAGGGCAAACTTATTACCAATAAAATAGTTGGTAACTATTTTGGTCGTAGTTTTGTTTGAGACAAAATAATTTTCGGCATTTGAGAGTGGCTGAACTTTATTCAGCGTGAATGCAAATGAAACGATACATTTTTGTATGAAAATAAAATATAGTAAGCATTTTAATGGGTCTTTCGGGTGTGATAGCTATTTATGTATGCCTAACAGATTTTACCAGCAAAAATTGGCGGGTTATGTGGATTGATGAATAGTAAGTTGCGTTTAGATTTTTGACCGCTAGACAGTCAACCTTTTTTGAAGACCTGTAGATTGGAAAACTCGCAAGTTGGAGCACTCGTGAGCAAAGGTACCTGCGTTACAGGGGCTAAATTAATTATATATAATTATGGTCACTTGCATTGGATGTAATAATTGATGGAGTTATACTGAAAATCCAACCCTGCAGAGCGGCATTCGATTATTGGCAGTTTCGAGGGTAATTGGTTAGCACGTAATGCCTGATATTTTATTACTATTAATATTAAAGCTCTCCTGGGTTTACAACCGCACCCACTATTTAAAATTATAGCGTGAGCACATTGTCGCTAAAATTGTTCAGTCACTCAACTTTACGCTGCGGCCGCCACGTTCCAGTGACTACTACTAATGATGCTTGAATGCTGCGCAAAAACTTTGTGTCATTGCGACGTTAAACGAACTCATTAGTAGGAGGTATTTTCAAAGCTTGACAATTGCTGCTGGTTATGAAGTACAAACTTGAAGAAACGACTCATACCTTAGATATTCATTTTAGTGATACAGTAATAATGTCGAAGCCGAAGCCTTGTGCGCTGCAACGCAATTTGATACAGAACTACGGGACAATGGAACTTTTGCGTACATGGACGTGCACCTTAAATTGTGAACCAAATCCAATGGCCAACTTTTTCGCCGAGTCTGGTAGAGCATTTATCGGCGAAATGCCACTCGCGGCAATTTTTGCTTCTCGTCTGCAATGCGCTTCACTCCCTTAGAACAAAAGTTTGTGTGATACAACACATTACAGCCTAATTAAATAACCTATATTGGAGACGCTGCTGTTTGCATAAGGCTTCCGCCACACCAATGCAAAACGTAAAGGAAGTGCACAGCAATCTACTGACCCCATCGACGCAACCCAGGTCGGGTAACACACCGTGCATTGCTGTCGGTCACAGGCAACATATCTCCCGAAGAAATCGCATTGCATTGTTTGTTGCGTCATTGGGCTCCATGCCTTAGGGACAGACTTACTCACTTAGAACTTTAGTTTATATGATACAGCACATTGTACGTCAATACCTACAGTGGACGATGCTCTTGGCATAAGGGACACAGTTTCTCTCGTAGAAGACGGGTTTATATAATTAAACTCATTTTAAGCCAACATCCAAGACGCTGATCTTGCGGTCGGGGATACGATAATTACTCCCTTAACAAACAGGTTAACGTGATGCAAGATATTATAAGCCAATATTCTAGCGGCGGCTTTGCCCTATGGGGAAAAGTTATTTCTCTAGCAGACGTGTTATATGATACTGTACAACACATTGTAGACCAATATCCGAGATGCTGAATTTGAGGTAAGCGACACAATAACTCCCTTCGTAAACAGGTTTATAATATGATGCAACGTATTATAGGCCAATATTCTAGCGGCTGCTTCTGCTGTAAGGGACACAATTATTACTCTGTTATAAGGGCCCCGACAGGCCCCAGCGCCTCTGCAGGGTCAAGTTTTATGGCACGACGCTGTCTTCCGAGGCCAAAGCTCCGCACAAGACGCAGCGCCCTCTATGGGCCGCGTCGCCTCAATTTTTATGATCAAAGAAACACATTGAAATTTCATGCTCCGCATCGCGCGAAAATGTAGGACATAATCTCTGTTTCTAAGGCGAGAGGAAGGAAGCCGCTCCGCCGACACCGTTAGACGTTAGAGATATTTTCTGACAAAATGTTGCAAGAAATGCCGGTAGGCAGCGTTCTTTGGACAGTGATACACAGCAGTGACTGCGGCACCGACTTTGAAGAAAGAATGAATGTGATACTTTTTGTTGGCAGCCATATTATTGTTAGGCATTGGATTACACAAGTTACTTATTAAAGTGGTATGTGGTATATGCGCAGCTGATTCTTTTGAAGCTTTACAAGACGTACCAGGGAAATGAAGACTGGCACAGCATAAAACAAGAATTTAGACTAAGCAAGTATTCAGTTGTAAGGCAGATTGGGAAAGTATAAGATCGCAATGAAGACTGGCAAGGTACACGAAAACAATGCAGAAATGCCGTAGCGATGTAGGACTACAAGGCATACCTACGACAGCAATGCAAACTTTCAAGGCATACGTAAGCTATGCCGACTAACAAAGCGTAAGATAGCATCGCACACGAATAAGAAGTATGATAGCAATGCAGACTATTAAAGCATACGATGACAGTTTAGACTACCAGGGCTTAAGATAGTAGCAGTGCAGACTATCAAGGCATACAATGACAATGACGAACGACGTAGCATATAAAATTATACGTAAACTGAACGTCAAAAGAAAGTTATCAAAACTTTTCGGGTTTGGGGATCCTTGATATATGGGGTAATGAGAAAAGTAAAACGATTCAAAAAAATTGTATTGTCCAAACAAAATCAACAAAAAATGTATAAGTTTAAGCCAAAGAAAATGAGAACCAAAAAAGGAAGGGAAGGTCGTCAAGCAAAGTTCACAAAAGTAAATGGATCAGTATCAACAAAACACAAGCAACAAAAACCGTTACCAATGGTGTGCCATCGTCATCGAGGGCAATCTGACGGCAGCACGTACGTTACGTCAATGAGGTCCTGAGTTCCCCATGCTGCCCTTCCTGCACGTTCATTCCAAGATAACCGTGTTCCAGCGGGACAAAGGTCGCCCCCATGCTGCGACGCTGACCCAGAACTTTCTGGCTGCCGAACAGATCGAGGTCATGACCTGGCCTGCATACTCACCAGACCTGAACCCGATCGAACACCTATCGGATGACCTTCAGCAAAGAGTCTCTGCCAGAACACTAGCACCTGTCAACCGCCAGAAGCAGATCACAACCCTCCAGGAGGAGTGGGCAAACCTCCCTCAACAACCATCTCAAGGCTGGTCCTGAGCATGCGCAGACAATGCACAGCATACACTGTCACCCAGGGTGGGCACACACACGTTATTGACGGGTTCTGGGACGTTCTTCCCGTTGACCCACCATTTGTTGACTGTTTTGTTGCTTGTGTATTGTTGGTGTTGACCCATTCACTTTTGTGAACTTTTTTGATGACCTCTTCTTTTGTTGTTCTCGTTTTTATTTTATTTAACTTGCACATGTTCGATTTTGATTTGATAAAATAATTTTGGACTCATTGTCATGTTTTCTTTCTCATTACCTCGAATGTCAAGGAACCGCGAGCCCCAAAGCTTTAACAACTCTTCGGAAGTTTGGTTTACACGCATAAAAGTGTCAATCGCGAAGTTCTCCGTCAGCACTTAAAGTCTCCAAGTGCGGATTTTTTTCAAGTTAAAGCATGTTAAAATCTCCATATGATATTTAGAGAATAAATTAGTGGTTTTCGCCATTCTTATAAGTGACAGTGTCTAGAGAGGTTGTGCTTTGAAACTTTTTTTTTAACCCTTGAAAATGACAACTTTTTAGAAAAGAGCTCATGTAAAATTATTTAATAAACTGGAATCCAATAAAAATAATGGAAGCTACACAGCAAGTTGATGAAGGATGACCACCATGCAAAGCGTTTTAATGAAAGAAGAGAACAACTCAAAAATGATCCACGAGAAGGGAAGCCACAATCTCAAGAATTCGAGAAACATCCAGCTTGTAAGTAATGTGGTCGAAGAAGATAGACAGTAACGACTGACAAAGTTACCATTCTCCTGATAGTCCTCGTTTAGCTCCCTCTGATTTTTTCTTTTTCCAAATCTAGAAGAACACCTGAAATGGACCAGTTTTTTTTCGCTTGATCAAGCACAAAAACAGTCTAGAACATAGTGTCAGAAATAGCCCCGTGGAGTAACTTAGAGATGGAATTTATCGCTGGAAGCACAGTTCACAGAGGTGTATAGATCTTATATAGAAGAATAATTACGGCCTATTAAAAAACAAACGCTAGAGCTTGTGTCTGGAAACTTTTTGACTGTCCCTCATATACAGATACTTATATACGCAGTATAAGTCAAACCAAAGAGGCCCGGGTAAAAACTGAAGACGCTTAATGGCTGTACCATAGACCACAACAGTACATGACTCTTAAGGTCCAAGTGGCCTCTGACGCTGGCGGCCAAAATGGGGAAAATGGGATTTTCTCAAGAGCTATTATGAACATGTCCAGAAACGGTCTTGCACGCAAGCGCCCAAGTGCGTCCCCGCCGTATCCAAGATACCTGCCCCGCAAGAAAAAATGTTGGGTCCTTGGAATTTTTTTCTTCAGTATTAGATAGGGGGAAAAGGATAGCTCTTGAGAAAATCCCATTTTTCCGTTGCCGACTTTTGGCCGCCAGTGTCAGAGCTAAGAGTCAAGTACTGTTAGGGTCTATGACTATACATATGCGTGCCTGAAGATATAAACCCTCTAAGCAAGAGGAAGATATTACTATTTTCGTTATATTGAAGGGTTAAGCCTCGTTTTCACTAACACGGCGATCTAACAACGGAAGAATTATTATTATAACACTTTGTTTAACCTCCGTAAGAACGGAAAAAATATGGGGCAATGTGTGTGTATGTATGTATGTCGACAGAAACGTGGAACCTATGCACGAATGTGTTCCCATACTGTAGAGCATCAACGCGCTTGGGAACTGCAAATCGGGAAGCAAGAGCAGAACAAAGAATCATCAATAGGAGCACAAAAACGGAAAAAGCAATGTGGGTACGAAAGACAGACGTCCCGAAGGCCTAGCTACAGCAACCAATAGGTTCCCCTGCGGGCGCTGCTCCCATAGCACAGAATGGACAAACATTACTAACCTAACCAATGGCCCATTCATTCTATGCTGCTGAAGAGATTGAAGGAAAAATAATGTTCTGTCGTATAGAATATTACAGTGCAGAATTAGGCTGATATCCCTCCACTGAAAGATCTGCCTGCCTACCTACTAGTGCGCTGCAGGGGCGTCTATGTATTTTCAGCAGATGAGTTTTGCTAAAGGTTCATTATGTTTCAAGCCTAGGAAAAATTACAAGTCCGTATATTTGTTCAAGCCCGTAATATGAAACCGATTCCCAGAAATTAGAGAAACGCGCACAATTTTATAATCCTCGATATGTGCATACTTGGAAAAAAAATTTTAGTGTACCATAACATTTTTAAATATAACATTTTTATAAAGAATGTATCTTTAATAAAAAATTCCATAGATATGCATTTTCTTAGAAACGAGAGAACTTCGACATACCAATAAATGATTGCATATCGGTAGGTATCTTTCACATATAAGTACACATTTACACGCCCGTAATTTTCCCAAAGGTGCAGAAAAATTTGACAACCTTGTAAAATGTGACAACCGCATAAAGTTTGACAAGCTTCAAAATTCAACAAACCTGTAATTGTAAACAGCCCCATGAATGAAAACACTATTAGAGCTGCATTGTTTATGGTCCCGGTGAACATAATTATACAGACTAGCAGTACAATTTTTGTAGTTTGTGGTGCGCCGAACGTGACGTTTTTACGTCAGCTAGTTAATTATACGACACAAAACAGTTCACAGGCCTCAATGAACAGTAATAAAGCAGACAGTGTCGGCGGCCACAAGACAACTCGGGGAAAGCTCAGATAATAAGTATTTAATACACGAGATAGACACCTTAGTGCCTTGTATTAAGCCCCTGCAACCACAACGATGCTTCAGGAGAGAGCAGAAAATAAAGGGAATGTCGAGTGTTCCAAGAAGAAAAGATAATCCATCTTTAGTGAAATAGCGCTCACGGAAACGCTAAACGGCTAAAAAACGAAGCTTAGACCATAAACTGTAACCAAAGCAAGAAAAAAGAAAGAAAGTCAATTGGATAAGAAAGGAAAGTTAACCCGAAGGCTTAATTAACACTGAGGTTCCCCTGCTGTCGAGTGGAGGAATTTATTCAATTTCCCTTAAAGCCATAGAAACTACTAGAGCAGATACTGCCGCAATAATGTAACTTTAAATGCTAATTGCGCATATACTATGGACTAAATACGGACAATCTTTTAGCACTCAACACCAAAACGTTTACACGAAAACAATGTTATATATATATTATATTCCCTGTGTTTTACAGCAAAACAACTAACTTAAATTGAACAGAGCTAAATTCAACGTAAAAAAGCCGGTGTGAATGTTTTAAGCTGCTTTGAAGTTACGCGATGGACAAAAATGATTTTACTCTTTAAATCACAAATAGGCATTGATGAAGATGCAGTTTAAAGAATCCCTGAAGCGAGCTGCTTGCTAACTGCTGTTATCAGTACTGCACCAGCTCACCGCTGAGGAATTATTTTAATATAAGGGAAAGTAGCAGTCACAAAAGTGGGTATGTCAAGCAGTGAAATCAAGAGTGGGGACACTTTTCAACCACTTACCTTACGCTTGGAATGATGTATTCTGAAAGTTCGAGCTGACGCGGGTTTGTTTTTGGTATTCTCTGAAAAAGTTTGGAGTCAGAAGCAGATGTAATGGCCGCAGCTCCCGTTGAATGTTGAAGCAAACCTTGTTTTTGCTGCTAACATTTTAACATTGATCACCCGTGCCTTTAGCGATCCTTCTACGAGGTTATTCAGTACCGGACTGTGACATTTGTGCCAAAACAACATTTGCACACTATCTTTGCTAATGTCAATATTTACTTGACAGTGCCCATAATAGGACAGACAAGCTGTTCATCTAATATATCAATAAAAAACTGATTTATGCGAGTACTTTCAGACACGTAGTGTTACCGTATAAAAAACACGCGGCCAACACCAGTGTACTAGGCAATTACTTTGCTTTGTAAACGGTTATATTTGTTCAGATAATATCTTGCGTTCTTCCTTTGTCTTTTAATCGGTTTGATATCTTTAAATCATGCTGGAGGAATTGCCATGAGCTCATGATACTAAGGTGAATGTTACTTTCATACGATGTACGGAAGAAACCATTCCGTGAAAACTCCATTGTGCTGAGAATAGAGTTAAACCAAATACACTAAGAGGAGATGTTTCTGGAAAAATTAAAGAAAATCAGATTTTTCGTTAGATTATCGCGGAGAAAACTGCATTTTTTAAGTTTATTAAAATGAATCGCATATACATGACGTCTGCGTCTAAAACACTCAACGCGTTTGCCTCGCTTAACCAAATCAATGTTTCTGCGATAAAATAAAATACCGAATTTTAGAGTTTCGTAAATAATGATTTGTCAACATTTATCGAATAGCCATGCGGAAGCAGTCCTGCTTCATTATGCAAGTTAACGATCTTGAGTACACATGGGCAAAGAAGTTGGTCTTACTGACGCCGTTCGTGCTAGAATTACTTCCATTCTTGGCGCATGCATGTGTGCGCCAGAAATATCTATGAATATTAATGGTAACCATCGAATTATCAAAAATTTTGTTCATTGTGGTAGGACGGAGAGGAAAACATCACAGAGCGAGCACTTGAGGAAGCTGTCTACTCGGGATATTCGTCCCTATTGTCCGGCCACGGGACGCCGCTTTGTTTGTATGAGCTGGCTTTGGGTTTGGGGCTCTGGATAGCCCTTGAGTTGGAGGAAATGCCACTCTAAAGGCGGATGAGACCTTTTTGGTCCAACAGCATCCATGAGAGGAGATGAACAGGCTGGTGCCATAGCTGGGTACTCAGTCTTCCGCAGTCTGCTCCTCTCTTCCTTCCCTCGGGTAGTACCACCTGATGCTCATTTCCTTTCCTTTCTCTCCTTCCTTTTTTCGGCCAAAGCCCGTACTGGTGATGGCAGGGTCTGGGGCGCGTGGATAGCTGTCCGCTCTCGTTGCTATCACGACTGTGGATTTGCTTTTTCGTAATTTTTTGATGATACCCTTTGCTTATGGTGTATGTTTATTTATTGTTCTTTGCGTGCCTGATAACTAAATATCCGGACGTGGAAGAGAACCCCGGTCCTCGTGGTTTTGGGTCTCGCTCCTACCGGATCTTGAGCACTAATGTTCGGGGTTTATATGGTAATTTGCCTGAACTAGCTGTAGCCTCTTCCAATTATGACCTTGTGCTATGTTCGGAAACGCTCGTCTCAAGCCATTGCCATGTTTCTGAGCTGATGATCCCGAACTTTGAAAAGCCAGTGCTGCGGTTGCGAGACTCTTGCCCTGGATTTAGGGGTTTGGCTGCTTACGTTCGAAAGGGTGTTGTTGTGTCCAGG
>LQNS02277999.1:11143194-11156210 GCA_001587735.2 Parhyale hawaiensis
TCCCACCTGATGAGCTGAGGTTACAGCGAAACGCGTCGTGGGTAATAAAATTTCAACTATATTATTTGCTTCTGATCTAATTCTTCAATATGTACGCCATCTAGAACCAGAATTTAATATATATATATTTGTATATATTTTTGTCTGTCCACCCAATAAGTGACCGAAGGAGTTGAGCAACCTTCATAATTTTTTTGTAGGGAGTTTGTTGGGTTGACCCAGATGTCACCCATGCCAAAAAACCCGACCAAGCTGACCATATAAACTGTCGGCGTTGAATTTTCCTCCACCGGGGCGAAATTGCCTCCACCGGGCGGAATTGCCTCCACCGCAGTAGAACGTCTGGAGAATGGGGCGTTCTATTTTTTCCTATGTTATTATTGAAGGGGGATTGGGGCTAAGCGCTTGGGGCTGTACGCCAACTCATTCCTCGAAAATGACTTCGTTGAATTTGCCATTACTGCGGGTGATGGTCTTACGCCACAAAGCGTTCTAGTTTCTTGTCTGTTTGATTGAGAGGAACACGAGATAGCTACAGCATAATTCTGAGCGTCCCCCTGTTAGTTAGTAGCAAGGAGCTTCTTACCCAGGTAGTAATCATATATTATATTAATATTATTCTAAAATTGGAATGTTTTTCATGTTATATTTTATTTCTGGTATGTTATAGTCATACTATTTTCAGATGACAACGTAATATTTCTTTGTTGTATTTATATCATATAGTACGATAATATTATAATAATGTTGCTCATCAATATCATCTCATAACATTGATTTAATATTCAACAAAATTTTTATTTAACAAGTAAAATATAGAATAAAATATACTTCTTCAACATTAAAAAATATTAAATATTATATCAAAATAATGTTTTTGACTAATAAATAAAATATACCGCACACGCCAGTAAATTGGTTGAGTCACCGCTTGAATTCGTATATCACACTTATGTTTATTTTCTAATGCTGTCCTCTGTATGCGAGAGATAAGTGTTCGCATGTGCATGTTTAACTAGTATTACATGAAGTTTACATCTGTATGTGTACAAACCTACTGTAATGTATAGAATTGAGTACACATCTTGCATCTGATCATCCGTTGTTTAATGTCTAAGGCGGAGTCCAATCTGCTCTGACAAGTACGGTTCGAGATAAAACTGGCAAATAACTTTGTTTATGCCTAAGTCTCTCTTGCCACGTTTTCCTCGTAGGACAGCTAGGTTACGCCTGAGTGGGTAAAATGTCGCGGGTAATAAATATATATATATATATATACTTAAATCTTCAACGAAAATATTATCACCTCTCTCACTGCGTTCGCATGTGATAAATAGAACGCCTCGTGGCGTAAGACGATCTGCCGCAGTGGAGGCAAATTTAACAGCGTCGTTTTTGATTGCCAGCTACGCCTAGTTTTTTGGCATGGGTCACATCTAGGTCAACTCACCAAACTCTCTACAAAAATTATGAACATTGCTCTACTCTTTCGACCACTTTTTGGGTGGACAGGCAAAAAATATATATATATATATATGCTAAAATATTCAACGAAAACATTTCTCTCACTTCGCATGTGGGTGATAGAGATAGCTGTTGACCAGTAAGGGAAAGTCAAGTCGTATCTTCTGATACTTGTAGTGCATACATAACGTTGGGTACGCACAGCCGGTATTTTTCCGCTATGTAGTGAAGTAGTTCACAGAATATCCAATTGTTAAGAAGCTTCAACAAACATTGGTATTTATTATGCTATTTTAACTAGAAGAAGCAGTATACGTATGAGTGTTCACGCACCACACGTTTCAAACCCAGCATTATTTGTTTTTTTTATTATAGTCATAGTTTCATCACAGTATCCATTCAACAAGTAATCCCTACAGTGATCCATGGTTATTTCAAGATTTCGCATTAAGTTATTTTCCCTATTCTTACTCCTCACGCTTCCACATTGATAAACTCTCACCGCAGTCAGCAACTACAGTCGACTCTCATCACCAAAATATCAAGCTCATGTTTATCACTATAGTCATATTCATCCCCAAGGACATATCCGAGAGTTTCATCACGACTAACGCAATTTAACTATCACCACACATGAAGGCTTTTCAGTCGAATATCAGTTATATAATAGAAGGTAGAATTGAGAAGTTCATTGAGGACCTGCATATGTCAGCCAGTAACCCCGTGGTAACACTATGATGTAACTGCTTGTCTCATCTTGAAATTAAAACTACAACAGCGCGTGGTGCTGCCATTTTCTTTCGCTTCCTGTGCTGTAAAAAGTTTTGGCTAAAATTAATATTAGCTTTATGAGTTTGAGTAAACTTTTCAATATATTAAAGGTAAAGTCAACTTCGATTACACCCTCCACAGGGAAATCCAGTCGCACTGGTTCGTGCGGTAGACATAGACTCACTAGCTCCGAAGGAGTAAGTGCAGCTGCAACCGACGACTGGTCACTAAGAACTATGGCGCCGAAACGGAAGGTTCAATCACCAGCCACCTGGTGATTGCTCGTCTGGGGCCAGTGGGCCTATACCCGCAGCACAAACCAGTGCATGTGGGTTTCCCAGGTGAGGGTGTGGTCTAAGTTGACTTTACCTTTACCTCCACCTACCCTATAGGGCGGGTACCCCCACGATAGCTATGCGCACAAGCAAATGCGCTGATACAGCGCGCCAAGTGCTTTGAGAAAGACTACGCCTGGTGTGGGGATCGATCCCGGGTACCTCGGCACAACATGTGAAGCGCTCAACCTCCGCAGCTACAGTGGGTAGTACCTGCCAATCAAGCGCATTGATGATCCTTGTAAATCGTTTACATATCTCCACTACGTAGAGAACTCAAGGGCAATAAAGACTGCCGATTTCATATTAGCAGTATCCAGTCGTGTGCCAATATAACTTCGGCATTGAGATGGTCGCCTAGAACGAAAATTTTCTTCTAAGCCCTGCAACAGATATCAGACACTGCTGTCTAGTTGTGAGAAGATATAATTTCTGCGGGAAAGCCACAAGGATAATCTTTTCACACGGATTATCTTTCCTACAATACGAGCAGCGACGGTGTGAGATATTATAGCCCTGGGACGTTCCATTGTGCGGTGGTAAAAAGAGCAGAAAGCACGACAGTGAAAAGTTTGGGCAGCTCTGCCCAGATGGCAGGGAACATTTGGCAGGACTTCGTGCGCAAAAGACTTTTTATTTTGCAATGTCAGCGATTGATTAATTAATAATTCGCTCTTCGCCTTTGAAGTGCATATTTGCTATTAATGTCACAATTCAAGAAACAACCGTAACTGCGCATGAAAAAGTAATAACAGCACGATGAAACTTTAGTGATCCGCCCTATATACCACCAGTGGTTGACGAGTGCTACCTTGCTCATGGTCATGAGATCGGACGTTCTATTCCCAAACCAGAGATGAAGTCTTCCTGCTCGGCAATGCAACACCAGTGTTTCTGCCGTTGATAGTCCAGTCGAGGAAAAGTGGAGAGGCACTGGTCTATCTAAACATGTGGATGGACATTGGGGGATGCCGTTCTCAAGAGGCTTTTGTCTATAACGCCATGGCTCTGGCAATCTGTGGTGAACTGCAGGCGTACACTGCTCCGGAATCTTACTTTCAAAACTTAGGTCTTTATGCGCATCATGGCTCATTGGGCGACAAGAGACCCCCACCGACCATCTATCTATCGTCGCATCTCTGCAGCTCCAGGTCTGACTACAATGCATCTGAGGTCTTGGTCAAAAGTTCGTCCCCATTATTTGGAGGTCTAACTCCCTTTCTTCTTCGTCTTCCTCCTGCCGGGACCCATTCCACAGCTGCCTTTGCCGGTCTACGATCACTAAGACGTAATATATGGCAGGAAATTTAGCCTTCTCTGCTTGACCACTCTAGACAGATCTTGCGATTTGCCATTTATATCGAAGTCTCTTGGATCTAGGTCGGATTTATCTGCAGCACGAACCAATGAATGCATCCTTCCTTGTTCGGGTGTGCGGTCAAGTCGACTTTATCTTTACGAGTGTACCATGCAATTGGACTTACTAGAACAAGTAATAATAGGCATGACAACAAATCAATCAAAATAAGAAAACCCTTGCGCACGGAATCACTACGATTCGGAACAGTGTACGGAAGGAAAGGCATGTTGTTAAATAACTAACGACGGATAAGGGAACCTATTGAGTTCTCTTTGGCGTATGTACATATACTATAGAATCTAGAAACCTCACTTGTAGGTTACGGTCAATGTTTTTGTATCCCTATCCACGACAAGGATAACACAAAGAACAAGGATGGGTCATTGGAAAAAAATACCGGAAAAGGAAGCGATTAATAGTGACTCCCAATGAGAGTAGTGAAATAGATGGAAGCGAAGTGGATCCAGCAAAAGCAGGATGTTTTCCCAGAGCCTAACAGAGATAACTTGAGTCTAGGGGTGAGGTGTACGGCCGGCGCAAGAGAGTACGGTACGGCAATAAAGGTACAGTTTCTCAAACTGTTCTCGAGGCTTAACCCACGCCGGCGTAATGGCTGCTATTTTGTAGGTGATTTTTGGCTGTTGTAGCAGCTATTTTGCAGGCGCGGGTTAAGGGCCGAAACATGCCAAAAGCAGTTCAGCGAGAAGCTGGCAGTTTTTGAGAAGCACGGAATGTATTGGAAAGCGCACACCGAACAGCGGCAGGGGCCTGCTCAACTGCCGCTGTTCGGTATGCGCGCTCCAATGCATTCCGTGCTTCTCAAAAACTGCCAGCCTGCCTGCCATCTTCTCGCCAAACTGCTATTGGTATATTTGGGCCCTTACAGTTCAGCCAAGCTCTACACTGCTCCCCCAATAGATTACAATGCCTGAGACACCTGAGAATATGAATATAAATTGTTAAATGCAAAACATGCTCCTTGACGGCATCCGAAATGCACCGTCCATCTGGACCGCTAGCCATCTCAGGCACAGTCACAGAGAAGTTACATTAGCCAGTACTTACGTATAACGTAAACTTTTTTCGAACAGATCAATTTTAAAATGCTTTTTAGGAATATAAACATAATAAAGCAGCACGATTTTTAGCTATTTGTTAATTTTACTTGTTACGTTGGTTTAAGTGAAAAATATTCTCCTTTGCCTTATTATATTATTTAGCAGAAATAAAATAAGGGCGTTCGCTTCAAAAATTTTGTTTAAGCCCTCTCCGCCATCCTATATTTTAATTGAAAAGAGTTAATATTGCATGATTCTTTCTAAACTAGACGAGAATAAAATTTTATAATGTCAAGAATCACTACCTATAGTAGAATTCTATTAGACGTTTCGGCTCAGTACATTGGCCATTTTCAGGTTTGAAATCTACTTTAATCATCTATCAATAACAAAGATCTAGATCTATTTCAGCTGCAAAGAGACTGGTATTGTATGTTGCCAAGCTATTGAACGAACTTTTTTTTAGCGTAAATCAAGTGAATTAAACACAAAGAACAGTTACATTGGAGGAAACAGATACACAGGATCATATTTGCTCAACAATGAATTCTACCACTGACCCAAATGAAATGAAAATTCGTCTCTTGTGCCTGTTATCTGTAACGAGTTCTAGCTAGCGAAAAAGTTTCGGGTTATTATGAGTAAAAGAAATAGAACTTTCAACTATATTTAACATTTATATACGGATTATTAGGCTTGATGTTAACTACTTCAGCTAATTATAATTCCATGGTTTTATAATGACTGAATAATATTGGAAAACCATCGATTAGGGTTTTTGCAGGTGGGACATTCATGTAGTGCTCGGAGAATAATGCGACTTAATGCTGCTTTCATTGCATCTATGTTATTTACGGCAGCGTAACACTTTATGAGTTAAAGTTTCACTGTAAGAGAAATAGGTCTAAGTCTGTTTATTTTGAGATTATTATCAATGTTACATCTGAAGATATCCAATGCACCTGGCTGAAACGTTAGACAGAATTTTAGTACAGAGATTTATGGCACTACAATGATTTGGTCTCGTATAATTCTTAAGAAACTGATCAGTGGATTAATGCAGGTCTTTTGAAATTAGGAAGCTAGAAATAGTTTTAAAACAAATTATATTTGCAATAAAAGTGTACCATCATTAGTATTATAATCTTCGAAAACGGTAGCCACGACTCGCTTTTTGGCTCAGGAAGAGAAAAGTAATTGAAGACGCGAGTCACGTTCTTAGGCTATTGTCCAACAGGCCGATTGCAATTATTCGACCCCATGGTCATGCACGCCCGTTACGCTCGCAAGCTTTTTGTACGAACAGAAGAGCTTAATTAATAGATGGCCTCTCTGCACGCTTCTTAGCTAACCGTAGCTTGACATCGGATCTGCTGTACGAAGCTCGCTGACAACGATATGGCTTTCAGTTCTTCATGTGCACTCTGGTGGGATGTTACATACCATAGTTGAGGAATCGAAAGACGGGAGTCCTCCCATCCCGACTAGCGGAACTTTCAGGTGTCTGACATATAGGCCACGTTTCCAACTACGCTACATCATAATAATTATATTTAGGCGTCAGTTTAGGCCTTCCTGTTGGCGGCACTGGTGCTCAAAGAAAAAGAAGCAAAATGAGCGCAGTATGTTACGAAAAGCGGGAACCCATGCACGCATGGCAACGGCAAATCGCTCACGTAGAGAAAGATTAAAACAAAAATAGTCAGCAATAGTGGAAAAGTAAAATAAACAGTTGAGCATTAGCTGAAACAAACTGAAATACTGGGTACGAAAAGAAAGATATCTGGCAGGCCTAAATTTCGTCTGCTAAAGTAAAAGTATTCTCAAAGGAGCAGCTCTGCCCGTCGTGTAGATGTGTCTGGCAACATGCTACTCTAAATATAAATTCTGGCATAACATTTACCAGCTGTAAATTATAAAGCAAGTGGGACCTCGTTATTTTCGTCCGTCGAGCCGGTGCAACTTTTGAACAGTTCAACTAATTAATGAAGAAAGCGAGTTGGCTGACCTAATGTGGGCAAACGTACTCATATACTCTTACTCTGTCGGCCTCCGGGGCCCGAATAGTTGCAATGCTCCAGCTCCAAATAACGAGGACCAATTTATATTCTATATAGCAAAGTGGGGTAAAAAATTTACTACCCACATTAGGGGTAAAAATTGGATGCCCTCTCATGCATATTTTTTTTTTTTTTAATGCAGGAAAGGGCGTCCATTTTTTACCCCTAATGTGCGTAATTCTTTTTTTACCCCACGTACTCTACTATATTTCTTGAATTTTTTAATCCGAGTGCAGACTAATATGAGTAATACGTCGTCCACGCACCGAAGTCATCACGTAATTAATGGAGCATTAAGCAGAGTACAAGTGACCTCGCAATAGAATTAGGAACCTCAATACAGAATGTGTAACCTCAGAATACAATTAGTTAAATCAGAACAGAGCAAAGTTAGTATAGAGTTATAATCACAGCACAGAACAAGTAACCTCAGAACAGAATCCACAACCTCCATTGAGAATTAACACGCTCAGAATACAATCCGCAACGTTACAACACAAAAAGGAAACTTGGAAAAGAATTACCGAATTCGAAACTCAGTCGGAAATAATGGTTGTGATTATGGTAGAATATAGTGGTGTATGAGAGATTAAGGTCGATTATGGATGATAAAACAATATGGTAGATATCTCGACCAAAACATAACGTTGATTTTAGTATATTTAGGTCGATGTTGGTAGAGGCAATATTGGTTGTTTAAGGTTGGTCAGAAAACGAAGATCGATGGTTGTACATGGATGTATGAAGACTATATATGGTAGATGGTAGTACATGGATGTTCGAAGACTATATATGGTAGAGCATATGCTAGAACGTAACCACGGTAGGTTATCGACGGATTTCCGTAGGTACGATCATGAGTGGAATTCCTCCCATTATTTGGGGAAGAATATGTATGGGTTGCAATTATAATATGGCTAGAATTCTCAACATAATCGACAAAAACAATATTGTACGACTAAAAGTTTGAATGCGAAACATCTAAAAATTCATATTATAGTGCGAAAATTGTGCACATTTTCAGTTTTCTTCTTTCCTGTTGATGAATTGCAAAAAAATGCAGGGTACGTATGGACGTTAACTGCCTTGACGTTATTTTTATCTACAGTTTCTAAATTTTACTGACGCTCTACCAGTTTAGCGTAGTTACCCATCAATTTTATTTATTTGTTGTATCACTTGTAAAACGGTACTGCAATCTTTGATCAAATATTGCCGTCTATTTTTATGTTCCTTCAGTTTATATCTGTAAAGTTTCATGAACAAATTATTCCCATTAGCTCTATGGAAAGCAATGCTAAATTTCATGATAGATTTGGCCTTACGTACCCTGACAACGGGTACGGCCAAACTTCATCCATCAACTGATAACTTCCTCTGAACTGTGTCGTACAGTTGCATACCAGTTTAGAGTTGAAAGATGTTGTATATAAACGTGTGTTAACTGCACAGACTGGTTCAAGCTCCTGCTCTATAGCATCGTCTAGAAGTTTAGAGCCTTTCACCATCCCAGCTGCTGGCCTAACTCGCACGTACAAATTACCTTTTTTTCTACAAAAGCAGGTAATCATTATCAAACAAAGCAGGCATCCAGTGCATAATATGTCAACAGATGAAAAAGTTGATCTTGGTAGAATATAGGTGTCTCATTCGCTGAACACAGTCGATTATGGTCGTAAATGGTGTTTTTACGGTTTACTATGGTAGATCATGGTTGTGTAGCTAAAACCTTTATGGTTGTAATTGGGTATTTATGGTCGGGAATTATGGTTGGCAATATGGTCGAAGGTTGTGACACATCTCTACCATAATGCACCCCATAAATAGTTGAATATGGAGGATATATCGATAATAAACAACCAATATCTCGACCATAATCATAGTTGTTCTACTATAATCACAACCATTATTTCCGACTGGGAATAGAACTAGCAAGCTTGTAATAAAAAACTTCAATACTGAATTAGCGAATTGAAATAGCAGTGCCAACCTCAGAACAGAACTAGCAACCTCAGAATAGAACTAGTAACTACAAACTAGAACTAAAAAAAATAGAACGAGTAAGCTGTTAATAGACGTAGTACACTGGTAATACACAGTAACTAGTACACTAGTAATACAAAGTAACTAGTACACTAGTAATACAAAGTAACTAGTACACTAGTAATAGAACTAGCAAGCAGCAAACAAACCACAGTAGCAAGAACAGCATGGAGGCAACAAGCCAAGAGGCCTCTGATCTGGTTCGTCCCTTTGGAATTATGGGCAGAATTAGCGCTCAAGTCGTGCTTGGAATCGGGAATGGGACAGTGTAGGCCGGAGCTCAGGAGAAAAATTCGTGAGCAACGGCAGCGTGTGATGAAGCGCAGACAATCGGCATAATACGGGACTGCAGGGCCAGCTGGCCGAGGAAGGTTATTGTGCCATGTGTATTTATAGGAAGAGCCATTCCTATCAGAGCGCTGAAAAGGAATACATAGCAAGGAGTAATAGCAGGTGTTTCCTGTAGGACAGATGCATTCTGGAACGTAATTAGCAGAACCTACATAGCCAGCATATATTTACACGTTATGTTATGTTAGTTGCATTAGTTAGTGTAGGTTTCTGTTCCGTGCAAGCGGAAGGTTAACCCTTCAAGGACGACTGGGCATCACGAGTTTCGTTTCGCAAAAATTAGGTTTCTTAGTAAAGAAAAGATCAATAATTTTTGGACCTATGAGTGCCGCGGCTATGAGACGATAGTCGGAGGACTACAATTTAAGACTATCTCCAAAAATCTGAGAGAAACGGAAACTTGGTCCTTAAAGGGTTAAAAGAGAAAGAACAGTTGTAGTTGGGATCATAGGCGGTCATCGAAATGAAAAGATACGACCAACATTATGTATCGATAGCACCTGTTTCCTTTATTGTTGACGCTTATTCTAGCATAAAAAAAATTCTTTTTCAACCATGTGGAAAGTGGCATCAACATATATTGTACAAATAAACACTGTTGTCCAATAACGGTTTTTCTGGATTGGCTTTGTTGTATGGAGTAACAAGTTGGTATCCTGAAAACAGTAACCGGTATCTTTGAGTAATGACTGAACTGTCTCAATCGGGTAAATTTGTTTTACATGAATAGTGCAAATTTCAAAAAAGTAGCCCATAACCTCTACGAACACTGCAATAATTACTTCCAGGTTGTCAAGATAATATAAATCACAGATAAAAAAAAGGGTCGTCAAAAAAAGTGAGTAAAAACTGACGTTTCCCAACCATTACTGTATCATATTAGCCCAATCTATCGTACCATAAGCTACCTCTAAAAAAATTAGTAAAACCTGACGTTTCCTAACCAACACCGTATCATGTTTGCCAATCTATCGTACCTTAAGCCACCCCAGTTTATTTGCTCTAACCATATTCACCACGAAACTAACCCATCTAGTCCAAAATGACTGAGTTCTTAATTTCACCAAACTATTCTATCCTAACACTGCTCGACAAGCAAGGAGAATAAATTGTAAGCAACGTCTGTCTTATCCTTAGAAGTAGGCATTACAAGCAACCATATGCTAATGGTAGGTATTATCCTATTCATGACTATAACAGCTTCTACTGTTATAGTTTTTTTTAGTTTTTATAGTTTTTATTTTCTGATTTTTCAATAATTTGTACTAACTCGAGAAGCAATTTTATGGGAATTTTGATCGGTACATGCTTTTTAATTTATACCTCATCTGTAATGTTGGTTTTTGTAGGATATCGCTGACGTTCAATCTTTTTTATTTGCGAGTTGTATACAGCAATTCCAAGTATACTAATATCGTTTTTGTTGATTGTTGACGAGTTTAAGAATGTTTTCAATAATAACAGTGACAAACTTTATCATAATGCGGTAAAATAGTCCGATCCTCGAATTTGGTTAGAAATTTTGAGCGCAATGGTGACGCTTCAGATAGAAGGTGTAGCTTTGCGCCATAACTGAGTTTCGCTGGAGATGTAGCTACCAATATTTAAACCCACTGGCATACGTGCGAAATGTTTTTGAATTTTTCTTATTTTCATAGGATAACACATATAGGTTAAGGGTCATGCAAGTAAGTTATTATATATATATGTCATTATGATGATATTTTGAACATAAAACATTTGCGCGAAATGGCGAGCTTTCAGTTGCTTTTAAGATCATCGAAATCACGTATAACCTAGTTTCTCTAAGTTTGCACCAGGTTTTCACTGCATTGACTATCCATCGAAAGTTAGGGTTGAGAGATTCATAAATTGGATCTCGATAAAGGCCACTTCTCATATTCTTCAAACCTGTAGTGATCATAAGATGAGAAAAATTCGCAGAGAATAGGGACTTATGCTATACAAACTGTAACTTTAAGACCTGTAGCAAGTTTTAAAGAGATATACTTCATTTGCTGACAGTTATCGAAGAATATACTGTTTTAATTCAATATGTCATGTGGAAGATATTGCTTTCACAACATCATAAGATATTGCCAATTTTGTATTTAATTTTCATAGCAGAAATTTAACAGGTAATGTTCAATTAGACCTGATAGAAAAGTGAGTCAGCAGTAGTCTCGAGCGCGATTAGTTTTTTTTTTTTCACACCAGCCATACGGTTCCGTAACGAGGATCCAACCTATCTTCCTTCTTGCAATCCATGCTGGGCAAGTCTCTTGGGGACATAACATAAATTTTCACAGTATATTCACAGGTGAGGTGAAACCGAGGCGGAAGTGTAATTATTGAATCAAATTTGCATTTCTAACTGATACCACGGGAATTGCACAGCTTACGAAATGATTCAAGGCAGAAAGTGATTGAAGTCGTCATGAACCTATCGGTTGAATAATTATTACTGACACCTGTCTCTTGATAAAACATCAAGGATTACAGTATGTTATTGTGTTAATGAGAAAAACTGTTATATCATATGGAATATAGGAAAGACAAGTCAATTTTGAACAGTGTGAAAGGCAGAATACAGAAAGTGATCGATGTATTGCAGACGGTTGATTGTACAGTGTAGTTGAGTCGGCATTGGAGTTCCTGCTAGAGAACTTCATTAAAAGCGGTGGCATACATAACATATAAAACACCTCATTTGAAATAGTTGAAAAAATATTATTAGTGAGGACGCTATGTGAAATATTATATCCAAATGGTATCTCAATATTACATTATATAAGGAATGACAGATTTTGAATACATCCTCTTGGTTGCCGATGTAAACCCGTATAACTCTCTGTGCTCATGAATAAAATGGAATGACAGAAATTGAAAAAATAGCATTTTTAGGTTAAAATGAGAAACCGTTATATCCGATATATCTAAGTGGTATATAATTGATTAGAATCAATGGGAACTTGTGTGCAAAATTGAGTTGCAGCGCTGAATCCTTCAAACTTATAAGATAACCATAAAAATATGCATTGTTAACTGGTCATTGACGAAAATATAATCGCAAGGGATAATTTTTCATTGGTTCGGATTCTAAGCTTCGGTTCAATGAAAGCAAGGCGGAATGCAATTCCAAATATAATTACATTTTATGCATGAAGCATAAAATAGAGTTAAGGATATTAGTTGTTTAGAGGAGTCAAATAATTCGAAGAATGATGACATCGTTCACTGTTTTACTATAATAATTTTTTTTTATGCTCTTAGTAAGCTACTACGGTAAGAACTTTCATGCCCGTGCAGTGAAATAGGTAGATCTTGCGTACTTGGAATAAGTTGAATGGGAAAACTTGATATATATATGTATATACTGACGTCCTGAAGTATGAATGCGGTTACTGCTAGTGTCAGCGTTAGGGCAAAAAAAAAAGAAAATTCAAGCGTATTGTCCCTACAGCCCGCGGCAATAATGTCATCGTCAGACTTTGAGGGTAGTAACAACGCCAATATCTTGATGCGCTGTATATCTGTAAAACAATACGCACTAATAAGACTAAGAGCTTAACAG
>LQNS02277999.1:11174099-11205341 GCA_001587735.2 Parhyale hawaiensis
ATATGTCGAACTAATCAGTTCTGTCGGTGCTTCGTGCCCTGGTCGGCTAAAGTTTGGAATTTGTTGCCTGCATCGGCTTTTGGTCGTGTTGGCCTGCAGGCTTTTAAGTCGGCTTTTAATGGTTTTTTGCTGGATTTCCTGTAGCTGCGTTTTGGGCTTCCCGGCGTTGCAAATGCTTCATTTGGGTTGTATTACCTGTCCGTTGGAGCTCAAGCGTGAAGTTTTATTAATAATAATAATAATAATTGCAGTAGGAGTAGGAAGAAGGGAATTATGTAAAGTAACCACGATCTGAATGATATTCCAAAGGGTTCACGGCATGGCGAAGATATATTTTGGCTGTCGTCGATTGGAAAATAATAGGGAAATACCGAAAAATAATCGTCGACTATTGGAAAATTATCGGCGATCATCAGATGTTACCTGCTGACGCCTCCTATTGACGTTGGATGAGTGCCAATAAGTTTTCGATCGCGATCGAAGAACAGAGGATTCAACTTCTGCAGCATAGAACGGGTGAAATTAACCAGCCGCTTCACCCCATATCGTCAAACAAACAAAATGCATTCGTATCATGCGTGAAACCGTTCATGATCACTTACTCGGTAGAGGAATAAATGTGCTAACGCGAGTCTCTCAGTGCATCGTGTCTTCGCCCAATCTGGCTCCTTCCCGTTCCATACTCCTGCTAATTTTTTTTTATTTTATCGTTTACCTTTTCTTTATCGGCCTGTTCCCATGCACGATGATCTTCCATGATAACGGTCTCAACGGAGCAATCCATAATTAACAAGGACAAAATAAACAGCTACAATTCATTTTTTTTATTAACAACAACAACGGCGATACGCATAGCAGTTTCCTCGCTGAAAAAAAAAACTTCAGAAATAAGCTGAACCGGACTCCCAGCAGTCCGCATTACTTCCAGGTACTGCTGGTCCCGATACTATTGTTCGAAAGAATGCAAACCCTCTATTTACACCGTTCAATGTTACAGCGTATCATTTTCACGGCAAAATACCATTTTATGAGTAACTTCAACACCGCCCTAAATTGCATTTACCAAAAAGAGAACATAGGTAAAGTAAAAATTAAAATAGCAGATTAAGAACTAGAAAAATAATGAGAGTCTGAACGTGTCGGTTTGTTGTTTTTTTAAATCCATAAAATTCACGCACGCGAAGTTCTTTACAACCTCATTAATAGAATCCTTGTGATTAATGGTAGGACAAAACGCAATTACATATCACTTTCAACCTAATTTTGATACTTAGGATCACTATAAGCGTATGATTCCGTTCCCTTTTATCCTAAGACGATAAGAAAGAAACATTTCCTTAGACGAAATTGCATTTTCCCCTTTTTTTAAGAACCCTGATGAACCGAAGAGGATTTCAAACACCTCGAGGAAAAATATCCCTTCTGCGAGAATGGTTAAAACTTTGAACGAACGCTCACTCAGCAAAAACCAAACTTGATTTAGTTTCTTTCAGAGGCGTTTGAAAAGTTCAGTGTCCTTCCTTCGAACTATCATGACAACTTTCATTTTAGTTATTCTTGCTACGCTTCATAGGGATCTCCAGGAGTGGAAGTTTAAATGCTTGTTCGGATAAGTTCACAGCAGAAGTTGGGCGAGGCTCAAGAGAGGAGAAGCTTGTTGGACTCGTCGAGTCAGCCTCTCACTAATGCAGTGCCTGGGTCTCGGCAGGTGAGGGCAGCGGGAACTTCTTTTCAACAAATTATTTATATACCACCGCTAAGACTTTCGCCGCTCATCACTACTTAGGAAAGAGCAAAAATGCTGAACTCATGGCTGAACAACGTAACAGGTTAACTCATCGCTTGACCAATATGAGACGGTTCTGCGTATCTGCTCGTGTGACGTCAGGTGGGGAGAAGATCGTCGGTGTTGCACAAGTACCTTATTCATTTATATCAATATTTCCGCTACCATGGGCTGATAATTGATGTTCAGCTATTTTGAACACAAAAAAAAAAAATAGCTTGGTGAACCTTCTTCTTTCTCCCAAAGCTCCGGAGAAACGAAAAAGTGAGTTTTGGCAGTAAATGAGTATACTAAGTTTGCACTCATACCAGTATCGTCTACTGTGCTTCAAACATTTTTTGCCTCTGTAAAATGATAAACTACTACGTAGCAATTATGAGTAATTCAGTTTTCCTTCAGATTTTTCCATGTAACCACAGAAAACGCCAATTTCTCTTAAAGAAGTCATGAAACATGAAACGAAATAGTTCTCGTTGAATTTTGAACGCATGTCTACTTAAGTTAACACAATAATTACTATTTTCTAACAAAAGTTGAAAGAAAATGCTATGTCGACGGAGAAACTGTTTAATCATGTGAAATACCGCCTTCGAACGACTAATATATGAAGCTTGAACTAGTAAAAAAACACTCCTCCGTTTGACCATGTGTAATATTTTGACAAGAAAAGCTCTTTAAAATACAAATTTCACAAGTAAAGTTAATAAATTTGAAATTAAATTACTTCGAGAGTGATTAGTAGTGACCCGATAATACGTACCTATGCTGCTGTACAGTAGATATTTTCCTGTAAGACTGTTTTTCCGCGGTAATTTTTCATCGCGGGTTGTACTAGTATGTAAAATGATATATGATGGTTATAAAATAAGCCACATCAATACATAGGAAGCCGTGGCTATTTTCTTGTAATTGATTTCTTCTCCGGTCACCCTATTTGCTCGACATTTTATTGCCTTATTTCAAGTAAACCGTTTTTTGCATCGCACAGTTAACAGCTGTAATAGTGTAGAAATGATTACCCATCTTTTTTGTTCATGGGAGCCCAGGCTCATCGTATTTTTTAAGCAAGTAACAAGTATGAACTAATTAAAACTGTTTGCTATCTATCTCCCCACCTGACGTCACAGGAGTGGGCGGGCTTAACACCTACCTGCGCGTGAGTTAACCTGTTCGTTGTTCAGCCATGGCTGAACTCATAGTAGCACAGACGATTGCGAGTAGATCCTCTCAGTGTTTGGGCAGCATTTAGAACTTTACGGCATGCCTCTTCTATCAGCTGTATTATTCATTGTAAAACCGCTTGTTTATCAAAAAAGATTTCACGCAAGCATTCGAGCGAAGGGACTACTTTTAAAGTTTAGAATATAACCACTTCTATCCTCGCAGTGAAAATCGGATCAGCCTGTGCTTGTGCACTTGAGGTCGGGTGCTCGCTTCCCCAATCAGAAATTTTAGGCATTTATCGGTGGAAATTGTGAGACGTATCTGATGACATCGGATAAATCCCTATTAATTTCCGACTAGTATCTGCGCTTCTAACATCCACTGTCCACTGGCAGGGCACTGACATAACAAGATGTGGGAGACGGTCAGTAGGTAGCAGTTGCGTCTTTGAAGACATAGCTCTGTTTCTATTTTGCATCGACTGCAGCCGGGAACTCTTCTTGAGCCTAGAATGGTATTTCTCTGCAGCACGAACCAGTGTGTGTGTCGTGTGTATCGCCTATTTGAGGCATGGGTCAGGTTGGCTTCCTAGTTCCCTTACAAATGTTCCTCGATATTCAGGACTCAAAAATAAATATCTGCTCACTATTCATACCGTACACAGCGTAGCGAAGACATAAGCTTAATTTCCAAACGACAGACGCGTGGAACCAATGAGCGAGAGTGTTCTCCTGTGTGAGAACACTCTCGCTCATTGGTTTCACGTGTCTGTCGTCATACTAGGCACATGCTCCTTCTCTCTTCCTTTGTGATATTACCTTTTTTTGTGGGAATGGAGACATAAACTTCTGTATATGAGAATTATAATAATTCACGCTTGGCTGACTGTGCGAAGTGCGTACGAACGAAACGTTGCTGCTGTGGAGAACGTTTTGCTCAGCATATATGCCAAATAACCAAAGTTTTGCAACGCAAATTAGTTGCAGTTACTGCTGCTGTACGTGTATCAACTGCCTACATTTCTAATTACAACAGTAATATGCTGAATATCGTTGAAACAGTTCAGACGCAACCTATCGTCAAAAGGCGGTGTAACGGCAATATGTGACTATTTACTTCCGCATAGTAAGTGAAAACAATTAACCGTGGAATTTCCACGAGTCCCGCAAATTAATCTTAATCCACATAGGCCTACCATAATTTTCTTTTGTGTAACAATTACAAACACTTCGACTAAACTAGTAAACTACAACTACATACATACATCTTATCGTGAGTTAACTGGATGGTCTGAAATTTGCACTGAGCAATTTATTTTTAAAATTAGTTTATATATTTACTTGGTGAACTGTTTGTGTAAAATAAGTAAAAATATTGCTTCTATTTCAGTTGGAAATACAAGATTTTACACTGAAATGAAATTTTTTTCTTCTTATCTAAGTATTTCGGAAGATATTCAATACTTGTACGATAATAAGGAAATTTCTAAGATAACTCGCGCTAATTTGGTGGCTTTTCAGCTAATTTTGAGGTTTGTTGTTTCAAAAAAGCAGCGACGCTTTATGGTTGGATTGCCGTTACCGCCTTACGGATACCGCTGGTAATATTTTTAGTGAACCAACAGCATCAAATGCTGGCTGATGAAGACTGCAAGAGCGTTTTTAGAGGCAGTCTCCGTATTGTATGTTTACATGGTGTCCAAAGAGAGAAAAGTTTCGTTGAATGTGCTACAGTAATGCATACAACATGGAAGTTTTACGATTATCTCTTCGTGTGTCACATCTTTGATGAATTTTACAAAAACAAAATAAATTCAAAACCATAAAGATGCCAAAAGAGTATTACCTCCTGTGACTACTTGTAAGTCAGAATTTATCTGCACCTACTCAGGAAGCGCTATAAGGATCACAGGTCATTGGGTGAGGTTAATTATACAAGTAGGCCGGGGTCGCTCCTCATGAGGATTCAATTAGTTGCCTGAGCCCTAGCTATACTTCAAGGAGGTCTTTTACGTTGTTTTCATATCCCTACTGTGGACTTGATTAGCTGTCATTCTTCATCACTCGTTTGCTATACTTTTACATGGCATTTTCACTGGATAGTACTAGAAATACTACTGACTACCCTTCATTTTGTAACGCGGTAAAACAGTGGGAATGCGTTAAACTATATGCTTTGAATATCAAAAATTATACAGATTTTGGAACGGTGATGAGATGTATTGCAGAATGAAACGGTTTTTGTTGCTATAAATACTGGAAAAAAAAAGATAATAAGAAACATTGAAACATTAAAGGGATGGATTGAATAATCAAATCGCTCTCTTTGTTTGCAATATTCATGCCCTGCTACGCGGAGTGCCCCTGATAAAGACGTCGGTCCAGGCAATCTTATTCCTACAAGCATCCAAATTTTTATTTAGACAGAATAGAATACAGATAGACCGCGTATCATATGTAGTTCTACCTGAAATCTAGGAAAATAACGTGCTAAGTTTTTTTTCACCGTTTCATATCTGAAAACTAGGAGATGATCTGTATGCAAAGAAAGCGGGCTACGTGCTTGTACTTTAGTTTCAGTGAAGTTAAGCTGTGTGACGCTCTTCTTACCATAGAGCAGAAATTGTTTTAAATAGCTCAAAACAACACATTAGAAATTATTACAGATATGCGCAAAATATTTTAAGATAAATTTTCTGAGTAGAAGAATACTTCCGCACTAGGCACAGACTAAGTACGAACTGAAACTATTCGCTATCCAGGGCGTACCTCTAATAAATCTGAGAAGGGGTTCACAAGTGTCGTAACTTCTCCATCAATTCAAAGAATTGATATTAACCTCTGCTGTAAATGAGTATATCTAGTACATGACGCACGAGGGCGTTGCTTTAACGAAGGAAGTTGGCTCAGTTGATTGCTTCCATATTTAAACCGCGAAAAGGAAGCGTTCAGGTACGAAGTGTCCTCCAGGTTGTCTAATAAATGCTCTATTCACAACCACGTGATCAGTTCGTCGAAGAGGAGCCGATGCAGCGTTTTCTCTTGACTTTCCACCAAACAGATTATAGTAGTAAGTTAATAATTCTTTGAGGTAATTACTACAGCGAGTGGTTGTTTAGAGATTGCAAGCAGAATTAAAATTTGATGCTGCGTGTTATCTACACGGCGAGTGAAAATTAGAAACATCGGTGTGATGCAGGGTCGGAGTTTTATGGCGCATTTATTTTAGTGGGGATGATAATATAATATTATGTTAACAAAAATTATGGACAATCTTTTAGGATGCGAGTTAACTCGAGATGTTATTGCTTCGATCGCTTAACTGACACAAGACTGTTTCGATTATCGTCATATACAATAGGTCTCCCATTAAAAATTTCAATGCTATCTTCCTCGTTTTCTAATATGATACAAATGACACTTTGATATACAAGAAAAATAAAAGCACCAAGCGTATAGAATTCTAGGAGGTTGCATTTTAAAGCTCACAAAAATCTTGACTGAAAGCGTTGAAATACCTACATTGAAATACCCCGAATAAAAACCACGAAGAGTTTTTCTTTTCTCGCTGCATGGAACTCACCAGTTACTCAATTTCTATTAAATGAAATAGAATTCCAGACGCAGGCATCAGTTTCTTGAATAATTTCTGTTTGCAAAGATGGAATACCCTCAGGTTCGAATATGACAAAAGCATAGCTTTTGTTTACCTCTCCGTGGGCGAGGTGGCGGAGGTACTAATCGAAACACTGGAAGCGAAGTTAGGAAAGCTTTTAAACTAGCAACAAAATTTCAGCGACTTCGTTGTCAAAACACCTTGAACTCGCCGCGCTTAGATGAGTCAACACATGATACTCATGGTCAGCGATGTGATAAAGTGGTGAAAATAAGTATCGGACACCCCCTGAAAATGCGAACAATTTATTTTTTATGTAGCACTTTCCATGCAAATTTGAGCCTTGTTTTCTACGCTATGTACCTTTGATTATGCAAATACAGTTTTTTACTTTATTTTTTAAAGATAAGTGTTTAACTTTGGATTATAAATATTAACGAAATGTATAGCTATGTTGCAAATGTAAACAGCACTTGTAAAATAAATACGTCATAAAGAGGAAATAAATACAAGTGAATAGGAATATTGTTATTAGCCGTCCATAACCAAGAAATTATAACCAAAAAAATTCAATAAACACTGAAATAAGTGTTCAGAAGTGGTAAACGTAACAAGTCAATTTTGAACATGGCGAGTTTACCATAATGGAGGATAATATGCAGATAAAAAATGCCTAAAATTTTACATGAAAGAATATTAGAATGAAATTCCCACTGAAACTCTCAAAAATTCCATTGGTCCAATGCAGCACAGGTGTGCTGCAGTATTGATTGCTAAAGGAAATACCTGCAAGTACTAGATGCTGGATAATTTTCTTATAAATACAGATAATCGAAAGTGCCTTATAGTTATTTCCATCCCTAAAACTGTACTTTAGGTCATAATTTTTTTCTGTTTATTTATCAGGAAACAGATTATTCACACTGATTTCCATGACATATATAAGCAACACACAAATTTCGATGGAAAAATGTGGCTTCATTAAAAAGTTATTAGCATTATTACGGGGTGTCTGATACTTATTCCCACCACTTTATTATTACGCCGGAGTTAATATTGGTCGTGACTAGCCCTATCAAGGCAAGGAGGGAGAAGGAAGAGGGCAATACATTTGCAGGATTCCAAGTTAACTCGCATTCTAAAAGATTGTCCATAATTTTTGTTAACGCCGACCCTGCATCACCACGATGTTTCTAATTTTCACTCGCCGTGTAGATAACACGCAGCATCAAATTTTAATTCTGCTTGCAATCTCTAAACAACCAGTCAACCACTCGCTGTAGTAATTACCTCAAAGAATTATTAACATACTAGTATAATCTGTTGGGTGGAAAGTCAAGAGAAAACGCTGTATCGGCTCCTCTTCGACGAACTGTGAATAGAGCATTTATTAGATAACATGGAGGATACTTCGTACCCGAACGCTTACTTTTCGCAGTTTAAATATCGGAAGCAAGCAACTGAGCCAACTTCCTTCGTTAAAACAACGCCCTCGTGCGTCATGTACTAGATATACTCATTTACAGCAGAGGTTAATATTAATTCTTTGAATTGATGGAGAAGTTACGACACTTGCGAACCCCTTCTCAGATTTATTAGAGGTACGCCCTGGATAGCGAATAGTTTCAGTTCGTACTTAGTCTGTGCCTAGTCCGGAAGTACTCTCCTATTCAGAAAATTTATTTTAAAACATTTTGCTAATACCTGTCATAATTTCTTATGGGTTGTTTTGAGCTATTTAAAACAATTTCTGCTCCATGGTAAGAAGAGCGTCACACAGCTTAACTTCACTGAAACTAAAGTACAAGCACGTAGCCCGCTTTCTTTGCATACAGATCATCTCCTAGTTTTCAGATATGAAACTGTGATAAAAAACTTAGCACGCTATTTTCCTAGATTTCAGGTAGAACTATTTTCCTAGATTTCAGGTAGAACTAGATATGATACTCGGTCTATCTGTATTCTTTTCTGACTAAATAAAAATTTAGATGCTTGTAGGAATAAGATTGCCTGGACCGACGTCTTTATCAGAGGCACTCCGCGTAGCAGGGCATGAATATTGCAAACAAAGAGAGCGATTTGATTATTCAATCCATCCCTTGAATGTTCTAATGTTTCTTATCATTTTCCAGTATTTATAGCAACAAAAACCGTTTCATTATAGAATACATCTCATCACCGTTCCAAAGTTTGTATAATTATTAATATTTATAGCCTTGCCCACTGTTTTCACTGTGTCACAAAATTAAGGTTAAACAGTAATATTTCTAACACTATCCAGTGAAAAAGCCATGTAAAATTATAGCAAACGAGTGATGAAGAATGACAGCTAATCAAGTCCACAGTAGGGATATGAAAACAACGTAAAAGACCTCCCTGAAGTATAGCTAGGGCTAAGGCAACTAATTAAATCCTCATGAGGAGCGACCCCGGCCTACTTGTATAATTAACCTCACCCAATGACCTGTGATCCTTATAGCGCTTCCTGAGTAGGTGCAGATAAATTCTGACGCATAAGTAGTCATAGGAGGTAATACTCTTTTGGCCTCTTTATGGTTTTGAATTAATTTTGTTTTTGAAAAAATCATCAAAGATGTGACACACGAAGAGATAATCGTAAAACTACCATGCTGTATACATTATACATTACTATAGCACATTCAATGAAACTTTTCTCTCTTTGGACACCATGTAAAGATACAATACGGAGACTGCCTCTAAAAACGCTCTTGCAGTCTTCATCAGCCAGCATTTGACGCTGTTGGTTCACTAAAAAAATTACCAGCGGTATCCGTAAGGCGGTAACGGCAATCCAATCATAAAGCGTCGCTGCTATTTTGAAACGACAAAACTCAAAATTAGCTGAAAAGCCACCAAATTAGCGCGAGTTATCTTAAAAATTTCCTTATTATCGTACAAGTATTGAATATCTTCCGAAATGCTTAAATAAGAAGAAAAAAAAATTCATTTCAGTGTACGATCTTGTATTTCAAACTGAAATAGAAGCAATATTTTTACTTATTTTACACAAGCAGTCCACCAGTCCATGTAAATTTTAAAAAATAATTGCTCAGTGCAAATTTCAGACTATCCAGTTAAATCGCGATAAGATGTATGTAGTTGTAGTTTACTAATTTAGTTGAAGTGCTTGTAATCGTTACACGAAAGAAAATTATGGTCGGCCTATGTGGATTAAGATTAATTAGCTGGACTCGTAGCAATACCACGGTTAATTGTTTTCACTTACCTTAGTTTCACCTGAGGCAGCAGCGCTTCTAACCTAACTCACCCCGTCTAAACTACAGTAATGTCCGCCGCTAAACCCTGTCTACCGCTAAGGCCATGGCACACGCTAACCAAAACAACGAGAATGGTCATCTTTTCGTATGAATGCGTTGATGCGTTCATATATTGAAATAGCAATTACTTGCAAAGAATTGTGAGTTATAAATCCTTCCATATGATGAACATGTGCAATTGAGACGTAAATGACGATCTAAGCCAAACACAATTGACGTAACTTGTCCGAAACTTTGGACAGGTTCAATGGCTTCGATCTGCTAATTGCAATTCAGGCGTTTACTCAAAACTGGCCATCTGTGATGCTTCAAACAACTTAATCTTACTTCGTAAAATTAAGATTTCAGATCGGTCCAACATAATTGGGCTGCTTCTAACACCTACTACAAGATTCAAAGTGACCAAGCCAAAGTTGCTGTCTGCAGGGCCGAACAAGTCAGTCAAGTCAAGTCGACTTGGCTTAGATCGACTTTGATGACCCAGTCGAACACGCCCATAATGAGATGCCCAAAAGTTATTCAACGGCACTTGCAGAGTAAACTGAACTGATGGTTAACACCTTTACACCATTTCTTGGTAATCTCAAAGCTATGTTTACGAGAATGCAACGTAATGTTCGGACGAAAAGATAACGATATTCGTTCTTTTGGCTAACATGTATCATCACCATTACGCAGTCCGTATACTTTACACCTCATCTAAGTTCTCTTAGTAATCTAATGTCACCTGTGAATCTCGAATCTGTTCTGCCAGCAAGAAGTTCGCACTTGTGTCTTGATAGACATATACGTACGACGGTACTTCCTGCATTGTATTTACATGCCTTTTCCACGCGCTTTGTTCTGTGTATTTGCGCGCCTATCCTAAGCGCTGTTTCCCCACAGTTTACAAGTAATTTAGCTCTTCATAATCTTACACGTTTAAATCTTTTGTCCGCAAATCCGATTTTTTTCGTTTTTCTTGCACTACTATCAGACCCGCGGGCATTGATCAGTAGCCCAAAATTTCTCTGCTTTGTTTGATGCAATATCCGTAATATCTATGCAACTCAGTCCAACGGACTCTGCCAGTTTCTTCAGCTACAATATACTTGCCCTCTTTTCTCAGCAAGTCATTGTATTTTTTTACACGAAGCGCATTCATTTAAAAAAATAATAATTTTAGAGTGAAGGTGCCCAACACTACCCCATCTGAGCTCTCAAAGCGTATCTGGCCGTATTAATGTGTTCCGCCACTACCAAAGTGAATATAATTTTGACGCAAAAAGAGCGATAGATATGATAGGGGTGAAATGAACTTCACGTCTTTCCATCGAAACAGGCTGAAAATTTTTTTCAGGTAGCAAAAAGCCGACAGTTATCGTTGATTTTCCTTCAGGCAAAAATCAGAGCTTCTTGTAAGTTAGATTTTTTTCTCGCTCTCTCTCCCTATATATATATCATACTGAGAAACGTAACGTGCAGCGCATGGACGGCCGTGCAGACGGAGCTTCAATCAGATTCTTTATATAATAAAACTCTTCGTGTATTTATTTATGCATTTTAATGAAATAGATGTGGGAAAAATAGCCATTTTGCAGATTTCGTTATCAAGTTGCGTTTCCATGGAGATTTATGACAAGGTTGCAGAAGAAGGCAAAACTGAGCTCCTTATCCCTTTATTATCTGAATGCATTTCTTACCACGTTGGAGATACTGCCGATCCTATTCCCTTCTGATGGAATTCAGTATTCAGTCGACAATAATTAGATCAGGATGCAGAAGATGGCCAAAATTGGGAATACCTATAGTTATTAAAAAACTTTTAAAAAATTTCCAGGGACGAAAAAAGAAAATTTTCATTATATATTGTGCAAATTTTCATGAAACACGACACAGATATATAAAATCGGAATAAATGGGGGTTGCGGTAATGCACTTTTTTTCCATTTTCCCCGTAGAAAACGAGTTTTTCAGAGAAAACCGATCCCCCTCTTCCCGCCGTTTTCTCCTATTGCAATATTTGCAGTACAGTATGAGCCACTTTCAAATCGCTATATCTCTGGCATTTTTTGACCGATTTACACAATACAATTTGCAAAATCTACTTTATGATTCTGCTTGAGGCTCTGTCTGTACGTCCGTCCGTGTGTTAGCACGTTACGCTTTTCACATTAAAATAGGGGATTTTCAACTTGTAAGAAGCTCTGACTTTTTCTAGAAGGATGTTCACCCATAGCTGGCTTCTTTTTTGTTTGCTTTTGAGGAAATTTTCAGTCACTTCCGAAGTAAAGTCCAACTTCATTTTATACGTATCATACATATGTAGATACGTATTTGCAAGTCATATAATATTCACTTTACTGGTGCTGCACGACGATCAAAGAACTTCAATAGAGAGGAGAGAGCCAGTAGTCTCGTGCGTGAAGCTCAAGAGTCGGGAGTGGCTACATCCTGTCGCCGTATGCACCAATCGCATATCAGTTCATCCGTATGTCTGCTGCTCCCCCGTAAAACCCCCTGCTCCCGCGTCACTTCCACCAATGATATTCATGAACGCGTAGCAGCCACACCTGATCTGGTTGACTCGCTGGCGAGCCCAAGTTTTAGCAGCATGGTTCCCTCCTCCCTATTGAAGCTCCTTGATGACGATCCAAATATGAGGATATTCGCAGATTGGATACGGAGCAAAGCAAGCTGTTCTGGACTGCTTTACTCTAAAGCATTTATCAAGTGAAAGTGTGATGTTTAAAGAAATCAAGTAAACTGACAGAAAAGAGGGGTTCGGCAACTAGAAGCCATTACTGAGTAAAATGGGCTGAGTCTGGAATAGCTTGTGATGAAGCTAGTGGATAAACGAGGACAGAAAAATACTAGGTTACTACATGGAACAGCCACGGCTCACGCTATAGAAATAAAATCATCCGATACACCGATGGAAAATGGAATTGTTCAGATTGTGAAAGGCTAAATAATATTATCTTCAGACGATGAGAAACACAGCTCAGTGGAGACGTATATATATAGAAGAAGAGAAATGAGAGAAGCTTACCTCCGAAGAGTGAGACTACCATACCGGTATTTGTTTTCTGCTGTCTTTATGTGTCTATCAAGATGTACAAGTGCGACTTCTTTGCTGGTAGAACATTTACGAGATCTACCGGTGAAATCCGAGCGCCATGATAGGTTGTATGAGGTGACTTAGAATAGATGGGTTACGTTAAGCCCGTTGCAAACGATTCAGAACACGCAAGTACTACACATTCTTGGAACAGATGTTTCTGTGAGCGTGATAAAAGATTAATCTATGAACACATACCGATTCTAACTAAGAACCATGGAGAATTGAAATTCACCAAAAAATTAAGAGAGAGAGAGATTCGATACTGGGCAACGGGCATTCGATGTAACGGAATAGCTGCCGCGGGGGTTTGGAGCTTAAGCCATTTTTGAACACAATAATATTAACCAAGTCAAAGCTGTATCTCCGGCAGCGTAATCGGAAGAGTATGGACAAAAGCTCAGGTGTTCATTAGACGTGCGGTTAGACGAACTTTGTCACGGGTGTTATTAATGGGGTAGGTTAGGTTAGAAGAGCTGCATTAGGTGAAACCAAAATGAGTTATAATAGCCTAGCTTAGGCTAGCTACGTTTAATTCACCGATAACATTAATCAACAGTAGAATTTCTACGGGTCCAGCTAGTAAAGAGAAATGTGGTATCTATAAAAGTACTCTGTTGGTTTAAACTTTTGTCCTCAAAAATAGTTTAGTTTTTTGAAAAATATCTAAATGAATAAAAAATTATATACTTTTTAATTTTCTAAAAATTCGTAGCGAAATTCAAACAGGACGGTTCGTACACTTAACGCTAACACCCTTCTCTTTAAATGACGAGTTGTACCGTGAAAATCGGTTGAAAAAATGCCGTTGAAATAGGATTTTCAAATTCACCCCAAGAAAACAAAACATGTCGATAACTCAGAAAATATAAAAAAATCGAAAAATGTCTTGAAATAAAAACGTCTTAGAAGTTATTTTTACATATAAAACAAAGTTTCAGTTAAATTGGACAGTAAATAAAAAAAAAACGAAGACTGCTGACTTAGACGCTCCCCGTTACCGCTTTAAAATTGTCCAAATTCCGGTATCGGTACAGCGGTATTTTTCAGTCGATTACAGTAACGTTAAAGCGGTAACGATTTCGGGTAAATTCCGGTATTACCGCATTACTGCTTCATTAGTCCGGTAACCAACCTCTAAATTTTCTTAAAACTTTTTGAATTCCTCTCGTAGTTATTATTTACTACGTGAATGCCACTAGTCAACAAAAAGTCTTTTACCCTGCTCGTGAGAAGCTAAAGCGGCTTTTCATTTACATCTGGGCACTGACTTTGGATCCCCAGGTAAAACTTAACTAGCAGTTCGGATCCTTTATGTAGATGGTCAAAACCATCTTGCATAGGAAAAACATTGCCTAAAACGTCACTAAAAACACACAGCTGACGTTCTACAAGACTAAACAGTGATGAAATTAGAGAAACAGGACGTGATAACTAAAATATGGGACCTGATGAACAAAAGCGGTATTCTGATATGGAATCACACTTTGGAGCTGATAATACACTCGAAACAGTTACACAAGCAACCACTCCTCGTCCGCCGGTACTAGACAGCGACCTGCTCAAAAAGCGAACTTCAAGAGATACAGTTTAACCGTAACTGTCCTCTCTCCAACGAGGCAGACAAGTCACATCACGCCAGTCCAAAATTTGCTTTCGTGAACTTTGCGTTAATTTTCGTTTTTTTCGGTGAAGCTCACCGTATGGTATCAAATTAGTACAGTGATAGGTAAAGTCAACTCTGACTGCACCCTCCACTGGGAAATAAATACGCACTGGTTCGCGCGGCAGAGATACGCCAACTGGATCCATAGGAGTAAGTACAGAGGCAGCCGACCTTGGTTCGCTAAAAATTATGGCGCATTAGCAGAAGGTTCAACGGCCCACGCCTCCTTACCTTAAGGTCAGTACCCCCATGGTAGATATGCACACCAAGCAAGTTTGCTGATTCAGCGGACAGAACGATACGCACAATTGATCGCTCACCCGGTATGAGAATCGTTCTCGGGACCTTGACCACAACAGTGCAGCAACACACGAGGTCTGCTGCTACCACCCTCCAATTTGAAGAGCTAATGCAAAAAGTGCGGTAACGCCTTAGATTAAACATAAAGACGTTGCTGTACCAGGTATATGCCCTCTAACTGTTCACGTGCCGTATGTTGCCCACTAATGTTCATAGAATCTAGCTAGCATATCTAAAAGAATGTTAATCTTCGCTCCACAACCGCGCCCACGAGAGGTCGTACAAACAAAGGTCCAGCTTCTCCTTTTGGGGAATCAGATCACGTAGCCGCCTCCACATTTCCAAGTTTGCCATTGATAAAATTTGCAGAGGCAAATAAGCGACACGTCCGCACTGGACAACAAAAATCCCGAAGCTATTTGAGCCAAGAAAAATACGGAAGCCTTAAAAAGTAGATGGCTGGAAAACAAACCCGAGGCCGCTCGAGATAAATTTAAATTTAGCTGGGCAGCGTTCTTATCGCAGTCGGCCTGTAGTATTTGGTAATACCATAAAGACGAACTAAAATGTTTTGTATTAAGTAAGATAGTCCGTACTTGTAGTTATGAAGAAGATACGGCTTGAAGATTTGTTTCGGCCACTTAAATATGAAGTCCATTTGTGAAATTCATATGTGCTCAACCTTTAGTTTTAGCTTCCCGCCTTACGACGTATTCTGCTGGCCAGCAGGAGAAAGAGGGAAGTGAGTATGTGAAGGGAAACACAGAACCCGTCATGAGAAAAGGAAATCGGATGGGTGATAAAGATCCATAAAAAGTTATCAGCGAGAACATGAAGGAAAAATGAAGTGGAGTGTTCATTATAAAGGCTATACTTATAAAAACATTTCATTCTTCCGTTTCTCATATCAAAACAGTTACAACTTACTGGGGAATATTCTCTGCGCCCTGTCCACGCTTTAGCAACGCACAGCAAACAGGCACCGGAACGAACGTGAGAAAGCGGAAACACCTTCCCTTGTAAATAAACTTTTCTCTGAATTACTTGAGGATAAATAAGTGATGCATCGGATGTATAAGAGCTCTGCAACCTCAATAATATATTATCAGGTCTTACCTTTGGTTTTCTCTCTTTCCGTAAGATGACTGCAAAATTTTTATATAGAAGTGAGAGGGGAATTAACTGCAGCAAGCCACAGGGGGGAGGGGGTTCTCTATTACTTGCTAGTTTACGGGCATCGACCAAAAAAATACTGATTGGTTTCCCCTTTGCTCGGAATTAACTTACTCTAGTCTTGAAAAGTGTTTAAGGGAACGCTAAAGAGGCAGAATTGCTGAAGTGATGTCCAGTGTTATTCGCACAAGCCCGAGTCGTTTGTCTAGTATTATTGTTTCATGAATTCAGTAGTAAATCTGTTACATTTTTACCATCCACAATAAGAACTAGAACGCCTCGTGGCGTAAGACCATCACCCGCGGTGGAGGCTAGTTCAACGCCATTTTTTTTTTTTTTTGGCTAGCTTACTCTTGAGTATTGCCATTTGTCATATCTTAGTTAACCCACCTGACAATCTAAAAAAAATATTATTGATATAACTGTACTCCTTCCGCCTCTTTTTGGGTGAACAGGCAACAAAATTCATCGCCGTCATTATTGATAGCTAGTTAATCTTAGTTTTTTGGCATGGGTCAAATCTACGTCAACCCACCAAACTCGCTACAAAAAATCATGAACATTACTCAACTCCTTCCAATTTCTGGGTGGACAGTGAAATATACATACAAATATAGTGATATAGATATACAAATATTGAAGAATGAGATGAGAAGCAAATTATTTCGTTGAAATTTTATTACCCACTACGCGTTTCGTCGTAACCTCAGCTCATCAGGTGGAAGGATCGAAGATGGTGAAGAATATTTCGATGACATCTTGAAAATTTCAGCGGTTATCACTTGAAGATGTAAATATGATACCGGTTTGACGAAAGCTATAAATAGCAATTTCTCTAATACAAATGTTTTGTCGTTTTTTAAAGCAAGTCCATCCATATATATAAATGTATATATATTTACTCGTTTATTGTTCGCTCAAATTACAAAACAATTAAAAACATTATAACAGCCATTATGTTCGAGAACACGCCTACTAAAAGTGGAACACTTATGGGGCGCACATCATTACTAAAAATCACTTATGACACTATACATCTAAAAATACTAACTTCAGCGCAACACTACACAGTATTATCAAATAAGAAATATCATGTAGTACGATACTATGTGAAACTACATCAGGCAAATGTGTACTCTCAATAATATGCTAGTTACTCGAGAAGAAAAAAATAATGCCACAATAATGATTCTAACAGTCATTGCTGGAATAAAAGCTAACTACTCTGATTTACGAGTGCTCATTTCTACAGTGATACAAACCAAGAATTCTAGCTAGTCTAACGAGACGAAGTAAATAAAAGTCGTTCAAACTAGATAAAAGACATCATTACAATAAATCCAGCTGCGACCATTTTCACGCGGAGCCATGATAGTTCATTCACATTGCACTTCCGGTAATCTACACATCTAATTTGCCTCTTGGTATCTTGCCAACGCATATTCTTTATATTTCACCCAAAAGACATAGTCAGACATTGGGTCCTTGAGAAAAAAAAAAAAAATCCGGTAGGCAATTGTAACATCTGGCTGCTTGAAAAGGCATCGATCGTCTTTGCACTTCTAGACGAGTACTGGGTAAGTTCAGCCCCTGGCCCCGAGTGTCGTGCTCATGGACCGGGAGCAAATCTGCAAAGTATTACTGAAAAACCTCTGGATTTAAATGCATAGCATTGCGTAGAAATTTAATCAAAAAATAATCGTAGACATCTAGAAATTTTAAAAACTTTAAGCGGTCATACATTGGATTTACAGACATAAGAGGGACATTATTATTTCTCTTTAAATGTAGTATTAGTCTATGAATATCATTTACTGCAATGATAAGTGACCGCAAGAGCTCTGGTGATGAACCTCCCCAAATAATGATACCTTATGTCAGATGAGGGGATGGTATACCAGTGCATTATACAAAAGTATTAGTGAATCTCTCGACATGTATTTGCTCACTGCGTAGATAGCACCCCTTGCCTTGTGAACCTTGCTGGAAACTTCATTAATATGGTATGAAAACGTAAGTTTATTGTCTAACACTATGCCAAGGTACCTGAACGTTGTTACCCATTGTAATTTAGTACCATAGAACTCAATATCTGGCAAGACAGGCACTGGTCGCGATGCAAAAAGCATAATCATTGTTTTTGAGGCATTGGGAGTTAATCTATTGATGTTAGCCAATGTAGGAGTTCCGTGATAAAATTGTTTAGGTGCTGTACATCATTACATAAATTAGCATCGTTGATATAAAAAACAGCGTCATCGGCAAAAAGTATTGAATTTACCGACGGAAACTGGGCGATGTCATTAATGTAGAGGCTAAACAACAGAGGTCCCATCACCGATCCCTGAGGAACACCAATGTCTATGGAAGCCGTATTTGAACAAGAACTATTTATGTACACAAACTGTTTGCGGTTAGTGAGGTAACTTTGCAGGAGTTGTAATACATTTCCTCGTATACCGTAATGATGTAACTTACGTATTAATATATCTGTATTAACAGTACCGAAGGCCTTCTTGAGATCCAAGAGCAGACACAACGTGAAGGTTTTATCACGAAAGGCCGGCATTACAGGGCTTACCAATCTCAGTACAGCTTGGGTAGTGTCTTTCCTACGTGTAAAGCCATATTGTGTGGGTACAAGAATGTTATTAGACTCCACAAATGAGGACAGCCTAGTGTGTACAACCAACTCGAATATTTTGTTAAATACTAACTATGTAGAAATTGGCCTATGGTTACCGACGTGATTTGCATCTCCAGACTTATGAATTGGGACGACCCTGGCAATCTTGAGGATGTCTGGATAACGCCCACTAACCACACAGCCATTGAGAACTGAGCACAAGTACTCACTAATATCCAGGGCAATGTCAGTAGGATGTGTCTCGGCTGTACCTCGTTCATGTGGTAACGTTGGTTTCCCATTTTCCTAACTAAGTTGTTTACTTCAACAGGGGTTATAGGCTCGAAGATAAAAAAATCTCTTCAACGTTTGGGCTAGCAAGATCATAGGGTATTATCCTGTTTGGAAAACCCGATACTAGATTCATGGCGACTGAGGCGAAATAATTATTGAAATGATTCGCCAAACTTTTTCCATGAAGAGACTCACTTCCAAACGTCACATCCGGCAGGCCGATGGGTTTCCCACGACAAATCCACTGATTGGTAATTTTTCATGTTCATCGGACATCATGAGAGACATTTGACAATTGCTTATGATAATAAATTTGTTTAGATTTCCTGATAACATAGTTAAGAATGTTACGGAAAGTAGTATAAGGCCGTTTAGAGATAGTATTGCATTTGTAGAGTTTGAGAAGTCTGTGTTTCTTTAAAATTAATTATCTCAGCTCCACAGACATCCATACGGCTGTCTCCCTCCTTCCTGCCGTTTGTATCTGCTTTACTGGAAATGCTGCAAAATAGATACAATGCAGTTTCTCAATCAGTGCGTCAAATGAAGCACACGGGCCGCCGCGACAGAATCGTCATACCGCGGATTCTGTTGAGGAAATCGTTAATGCAACGTCTGCTATCGAAATTCGAAAAGCTAGCATGACACGCCTGTGGTGCAGATTCAAGTTTAAACGTCGTAAAAACAGGTAAATGGTCCGACAATTCATAATTATAATCAATTACTCCTGCTTTACATATCCCCTGGAACTATTGCTGATCCATGTTTGATCTAATAGTGACTATTTTGCAGTAATATTATCGGGCGAAAACCTGGTTGGCATATCAATGACAGGAAAATAGCAATGGCTACTCAACATATGAACGAATTGCGTTATACTTAATTTATATATATATATAAAGTGGTGGCAATAATGATAGCACAATTCAGAACTTTTCGATAACTAAAAAATACTACGTAATATCATGTAAATTTTTTACATAAAAACCTTATTTCAACTAGTTACCTATTTCTTATCATAGTTTCCCTATAAACTATTTGATTAAACTTTTATGATGAAAAGTATAAATTTGTGTTGGAATTTGGGGGGAAATGAAAAGATAGCACAACTTGAAAAAAATACAATTCCGCGTTACTACATCCAGATTAGAGAAGAAGAATATCAAAACAAGCCGGCGTCGCCATATTGGACAGTTGCTCCCCACCTTGTAACCTCTATATTTGGAAATTAACCCATTTCTTAGCATGAGACGACAGTGCGGGTTATCTGAAAAGGGTCAAATAAGCGCATTAAATGAAGAAGGATACACTATATCTAAGATTTCTAGGAAGGTTAGCAGATCTAGAAAGGTGGTAACTAACTTTTTGAAGAACCCAGAAGAATACGGAAAAAAAGTCTCCTGGCCGCCCATCAAAATTGAGCCCTTACAGCCCGCCGCTGACTTCTCCGTGAGGCGTCTCGGAAGGAGAGGGGTCAAAAAGCCTGCAAACATCCCTGCAATTAAATGTTACACCGAGAAGAGTGAGACAGATCCTGGGTTCATCTAAGAACTTCAGTTATAAGAAGAGAAAAACTGCACCAGCACTCACGAAAGCACACAAGGCAAAGCGCGAAGAATGGGCTCGAGAAATAGTGCAATGGAACCTTGAAAATTGGTGTAATGTTATTTTTGCCGATGAAAAAAGTTTAACCTAGACGGACCTGACGGTGCTCAATACTACTGGCATGATCTTAGAAAGGACAAAATTTTTAGCAAACGACCTTTTGGTGGCGGATCCCCTATGATCTGGGGAGTCAAAGGCAAGGCGAATTTGGTGATGATGGATGGTAGGCAGAATGCTCAGAAGTACACAGAGGTTTTAGAAACTAGTCTTCTCCAATTTCTAACTGATGAACATCAGCAAGAAGCGGTGTTCCAGCAAGATAATGCCGCCATTCGCACAGCGAGGTTGACCACAAATTGGCTTAATGCCCATAATAGCGCCACTTTAGCTTGGCCTGCTAAGTCACCTGATCTAAACCCAATTGAGAATCTTTGAGGATACTCTCACGGCATGTTTACGCCAATGGGAGACAATTTCAGGATAGAGAAAGCTTGCGGCAGGCCATAAATGAAAGCTTGGAGGCTGTCCCTGAAGAAATGCTCGCTAATTTAATTAATTCTATGAATAACCGATGCGTACAGGTGTTGCAATCAAAAGGCAACGCATGTAAATATTGAGAATTATATTTTTTTGCTTTCATAGTTTTCTAAAATACAATTTTTTTTATATTTGCTATCTTTATTTCCACCCATTTGTACCCACAAACTGTTATTTCCGTAGTAAAATTTTGAAAAGACAACGAATACAATAGTGATTATATGGATTCGGTAACTAGTTAAAGTAACATTATTCAGTTAAAATTTCAACTATATGGATGCAGTGCTTTTAAACTTATAACAAAATTTCAAAATGTGCTATCATCATTGCCACCACTTTATATACTTGAATCTTTAACGGAAAATTACCACCGCTCTTCGCTTCGCTCGCGGTTTTTAATTATTGTTTTTAATGCTAGCTCTGCTGAAAACGCGACCGAGCAGTCTTTTGAGCAGGAGTGGGCTAATGACAGACGAAAGTTTTTATATATCGCGGCTTACAAACTATACTGCGGTTTGATTAGTATCCGCGCATTACAAACTCATGTCGATGATGCCAAATTAACTACAAATTTCCAGCACGAGAACCTAATGAGCTGAGCTGTGCCGCTCATTAGCCGCACCAACTTCAGAAACTATCAACTTTTTCGCAAGTTTAAGTTGTCCTTCGAATCCTACCGAGGCAGCCACCAAAAAAAAAAGTCCAAAGCTATAACCAATAAATGTCGAGCGAAAGGAGTAAATAGAGTCTCTGGTGGACTGCAGTTTAAGATCTCTGAGGAGTTTCTCAAGGTATAAAGACACAAATCTCTGGCAAACTTTGTGTCAGGAGCAAGCGCTCGCGGAATTGGAAGTCCAAAATTCGTGAGGCAGAAATAAGCTTTAGCGGTTTAGCCGGAATACTAAATGGGCCAAGAATTCTTTTGGCAATTAGGGAGATAAAATGCCCGTCCGACTCCAGCGCTTTGCAGGCGCTGAATGATGAAAAATTCAGCGCGCTAACTGCAATTCGAAAATCAATGGCAATTTTGACAGGGCGCTTAATTAATGTGTAGAAGACATTGCATGGCGAAGGAAGAAATTCGCAGTTTTTTCTTTTATTCTCAACCCAGTCGGAAATAATGGTTGTTATTATGGTAGAATATAGTAGTGTATGAGAGATTAGGGTCGATTATGGATGATAAAACAATATGGTAGATATGTCGACCAAAACATAACGTTGATTTTAGTATATTTAGGTCGATATTGGTGGAGGAAATATTGGTTGTTTAAGGTTTGTCAGGAAACGAAGGTCGATGGTAGTACATGGATGTATGAAGACTATATATGGTAGATGGTAGTACATAGATGTTCGAAGACTATATATGGTAGAGCATATGCTAGTACGTAACCACGGTAGGTTATCGACGGATTTCCACAGGTACGATTATGAATGGAATTCCTTCCATTATTTGGGGAAGAATATGTTTGGGTTGCCATGGATCATATATGGCTAGCATTCCCAACACAATCAACTAAAATAATATTGTATCACTATAAGTTTGAATGCGAATCATTTAAAAATTCATTTTATAGTGGAAAAATTGTGCACATTTTTAGTTTTTTTCTTTCATGCCGATGAATTTTAAAAACTTGCAGGGTATGTATCGACACTAACTGCCTTGACGTTGTTTTTATCTACAGTTTCTAAATTTTACTAACGCTTTACCACTTTAGTTACCCAATATTTGTGTTTAATTACTGTATTCATTGTAAAACAGTATTGCAATCTTTGATCAAATATTGCCATCTATTTTTATGTTTTTCCAGTTTATATCTGTAAAGTTTTATAAAGAAATTATTCCCATTAGCTCTATGGAAAACAATGTCAAGTTTCATGATAAATTTGGCCTTACGTACCCTGACAACGGGTACGGCCAAACTTCATCAATCGACTAGTGACTCCCTCAGAACTGTGACGTATAGCTGCATACCAGCTTAGAGCTGAAGAAGTTGCATGTAAACGTGCGTTAACTGCACAGACTCGTTCAAGCTCCTGCTCTATAGTATCGTCCTGAAGTTTAGAGCCTTTCACCATTTTGAGCTGCAGGCCGAACATGCACGTATAAATAACCTTTTTTCTACAAGCAATTAATCATCAGCAAACAAAACAGGTATCCAGGGCATAATATGTCAACACCTGATAAAGTTGATCTTGGTAGAATATAGGGTAATTGTATTATTCGTTGGACACAGTTGATTTTGGTCGAGAATGGGGTTTCTTACGGTTCACTATGATAGATCATGGTTGTGCAGCTACAACCTTTATGGTTGTAATTGGTAGGGATTTATGGTTGGCAATATGGTCAAGGTTGTGACATATCTCTACCATAATGCACCCTATAAACGGTTGAATATGGAGGATATATCGATAATAAACATCAAAGATCACGACCATAATCATAGTTATTCTACTATAATCACAACCATTATTTCCGACTGGGAAGCAGCAAAAGAATATTCATAATGAATCTTGGGAAACGAGATGAATTGTTAGATTATTAGTTGAAGCTATAACATGTTCTGACAGCGCACACTGTAAGTCACAAGACCAAAGAAAAATAGCAGCATTCTCCGCTATCAAGCGATGTTAACCTAAATCTTCGTAATGCAAGATCAACAATTTTAAAAAGAAAAGAAGATCACGAGTAGTAGTAGTAGTAGTAGTACAAGCTCTACTAGCTCATCAGGAACACACTATTTATATCGCGCCGAATTATTCCTGTGAATGAACATAGGATCGTGCGCCGCTGGGAGACGAAGTATATGTCTCGTTTTATGAGAGTAAGTTAAGAGAAGAGGCCATCGTTAAAACTTACGTATAGTATGTGTATCTCACAAGAAGAATGGAGTCACAATTTATAGTGATGTTTATTGTGATGAGCTTATCACGGTTTATTATATAGGTCACATCTAAATGATTCCTACAGCAGTCATGCAGAGATTCATCTAGCAGCTATGCAGGAATTCATCCTGCAGTTATGCACGTAGCGGTAGCATTGAAGAAGGGTTTACTACTACTAATACACCCGCCTCGCGCCAAATTTCCCATTATTTTTATCTCGGCATATTCTGGTGGAAGGTCTCAGATTGAATGTGAGCTCAGATCATATTTATGGTCTCAAGTGATCAGTGCGCCACTGACCGAAACAAGGCGAAGCGTATATCCATCCCCAAGGGCACGAAACGAGAAGAAGATAGAAGAAAAACAACTTATGTGCGGAGGGTCCCTTCCCCGGGCCCCCAAACGGGAGCGGAAATCCCCTAGGGATGGGGCGGTCTCCACCATAACGGCGGCGTACTCGCGGAACAGAGGAGGAAATATTGAGAGCCTACCCAACCTAACAAATTAAAGTTCTCAGGAGAAACTGTGGCCAGCTGAAGTACCCCCTGCAGAGAAGGCAGTCGGGACATCTCTTGGGGTCCTGAGGCCCATCCATATAGGAGCCACCAAAATATACCACGTGGGCGAAAAAACAACACTCGATATTTCGTATTTATCCTCTGCTATACAGTTGCTGTAGTTCAGGCCAAAGTTATTTTTGTAGCTCAATATTCTGCTAAATATAACATATTTGAAACACGCTTATGCATCAGCTGTTAACATTATTAGCAACAACTAGGCGCGCTAATGCCTCAGTTCTAAACATCATTAGCAACAACTAGGCACGCTAATAATTCAGTTGTAAAATTATTATCTACAACGAGGGGCGCTAACGCTTCAGTTTTAAACATTATTAGCAACAACTAGGTGCGCTTATGCCTCAGCTGTAAACATTATTAGCAACAACTAAGCACGCTTATGCCTCAGTTGTAAACATTATTAGCAACAACTAAGCGCTAATGCTTCCGTCGTAAACATTATTAGCTGCAACCGGGAGCGCTAATGCCTCTGTTGTAAATATTAATTATTAGCTATAACTAGTAGCGCTTATAACTCGGCTGTACATATTATTAGCAACAACTCGGGACACTATTGCCTCAGTAATATGCATTAGTCATACAAATCAGGCATACTAATACTCCAGCTGTAAACCAGTAAGTGAAAATTACGTACACTCCATTATGAGCTATGTACATCATAATCAAAATTAGAGATGCTAATAACTCAGTAGTAGATAGCGGCAGTAAAATGTGCGATACCCATGGCACAGCTATATAAATCATTCCCAAAATTAGGAGCATTAATGGCTCAGTCCTCCATACCATTTTCAAAAACTAGGATCGCTAATGCCTCAGTCCTACATCATTCCCAAAAATATTGAAACATTAATGCCTTAATGCTATATATCATTCTCAGAGCTGGGATTCGGCATTTTTTGTACCGTCGGTATCGATATTTGCTAGATGAAAATGGGTCATTCGGTTCGGTATTTTGGTAAATTCCAAATATCTTCCGAATGATTCGATATTTCACTATTTTGATTTGGTAAATAGCAAAAATTCCTTATATATAATCATGTATATACATATAAAAACACCTTTAATAGTCTTTTAATACATGCTAAAGCCCATAGAGCACCTATTTCAAGCCTTTAACTACATCATCCACAGGCAGTTCACGCTCTACTAAGGTCTGAAGCACGTGGCAGTTGAGTGAGCGAAACATTATGACACACTACGCCCATTTCTCAAAGCGCAACGTCTTTTCTCTCCGATGAAGAGCAACGTAGCGTGAAAAAGCTCAACTGAACGAAAATCATGGGATTTTCCTAATGTCTTCCAAGAAGGACGGTGGGTGATAGAAGGATAAGAAGATTCTTTTGTCGGCGCGGGAAATTCAAATCTACCGAAGAAAGTCATTCGGTAGACCTATTCGGTATCGGTATAAGATTCAGTAAAGATTCGGTAGTTCGTTCGATGAATCCATCGTCGGTACTAGAGAAATACCAATTTTCATTCAGTAGTCCCAGGTTTGATCATTTTGAAAAATTAGGAGCATTAATGCCTCAGTCTTACACATCACTCGCAAAAATTAGGAGCACTAACGCAGTTCACTTACTATAGTAGTTATGTCAGACCTGAGTGTATGCGCTACGCCCTTGAACTCTTCAGAATTGTGACGTCAAAATTACGTCACGCCACTGTGGAAATACTAAAGATTCCTTGCTGCAACAGTAGCGTGACGCAATTGTGACGTCAGAATTCTGATAATTCAGCGGCGTAGCGCATACACTTGAATCTGACACAACTATCTCATGTAAATGAACTGTGGCACTAATGCCTCAGCATTACATATCACTCGCAAAAATTAGGAGCATTAACGCCTCACTCCTACATATCACTCGCAAAACTTAGGAACACTAATTTCGAATCACTGTATTTTGGTCTAATTTACGAAGCTGCACGTCCCACAAATGCGAGGAGCTGCTCGAGACGAGTGGCCCTAGAAAATAATTGAGTCTTGATTGAGAACTTCAAGTCAAGCTCTGAGAAGGAGTTGCTTTCAGACAAAGGCTGCGAATTTCTTAGGACTTCCGTAACTTTCCGGGTGAGATAATTTGAAAATTGTTGACATAGTGCGGCGAGACCTGACCTGATATAGCCTACTACACTGAAATGAGACACAGAAGAATTTAATGCTATATATAGATAGCGAACTATGAGCTGGAGTATGCGAACCTAGACGATGGAGAATTACTGCATGTGGGGACTAACCATCCAAGGGAAGAGCAAGCAAGGCAAGAAAAGAAAGACGTAAACTCAGACTGTTAGTTAAAGTAGTATACGGAAGGAAGCAAAATTGGCGGGGAAAGAAGGAATTCAGACGGGTTGTAAAGTCACTTAACAGGGTCTACTAAGACTGCAGCTCCCGGAAACAGAGGATGGATGAGACAAACTTAAAAAAAAAATATGATTATTTAGTACAATGGTGTGTACCAAGAGTGACACTTGATGCAAATTGGTACACTAATTTCTTTAAATATAATTGTGTATCGCAGGAGGTGTGAAGGCATTCATGACCCTTAACATTAGAGTCTCTTAGCTATAGGAAGTGGATTATCCCAGTTGTTTATAATGAAAGCCTTACAATCCCATCCTCGGCACCATCGACAATCACGATCAGATAAATGGAGGTTTAGCTGAACTAAATGTAGTCATGCCATAACTTATATAAGAATAGATAGTGGACAATAGACGGTACATTTAAGGCGTGCATTCTTATAGAGGAGCGAAAGCCAAGGCTTCGGCTAGCTCAGAGCAATTGCCAGTATATTTAACATAATTTTAACAAGTTAAAAAAGTTATTGCTTGAGAAAAATACATAATAGGAAAAAAAAGAAGACCTTGTAGCAAAATAACATAACCTGGTTAAAACGAGATTTAAACATTTCAAAGATTAGGTATTATTCCCAATTACAGAGTCTTAGGAAGTAGTAGCAAGTTTAGGTGGCCCCTGAAAAAAGGGAACTTTGAACCCCTCATCTACTGTTAGAGGAATCAAGGCCTACTTATACGTCACCCTCAACTAATAAATAATAAGTGTACCAAAAACTCGGTTTATGAAATTTCTAATTTCATCACTTGTTTAGTCTCCCAAGGGTAACAGTTTTGGACCACCGTTTGATGTTAATTTCTATTTCTGGAATTATTTTGACAGTGATATTTTGGGCAGATTGCTTAGCATTTTTATCTCATGTTTATGTTTGGTACTGAGTACCAAAACTATGTTACACACGGTATAAGGTATTTAATCCTTTCTGCAGCGATTTGTCGCACTGTAAATATTCAGCATTCCAAACAGCGTTAGTCCTAAGAGGTAATCAGGATTCAATCATGAACAAGAAAAAAACTTCAGTTTCTGATAAAAATAGTTTTAAAACATCTTAGTAGTATAGCAAATACGGGTATCAGAACACATATTGAGGAATTGTAAAACACACATTGAGTTTTTCAATGTGTGTGTTTTACAAAAGCTCAATATGTGTTCTGATACCCGTATTTGTTATACTACTCATCTTCTTGTGGCTTTCTGGTTAATGTTTGGTAACAGCGTCCGTTCAGTCGCTCGGTAGAGGGTTATGGCGCTGAAGTAACTAGCAAAACGCGGCGAATACATTACTGTAATACTGAAGACTTGAGCAGGGCAATAGAGATTACAGTACTTTCTGCTTCTCATACATGTTCGTAAATTAATTTACCTGTGGCGATTGGGTTATCCAGTTCACATCGGCTCAGTTTTCAAATCGGCACATGACGTAAATAGCCACAGGGCCATAAGGCTAAGGCTACACCACCGCAACAAGAAATACATACAGTGTAATTTTTGCGGGAGACATGTTGTCTCTGACAGACAGCAATGCGCGGTGTGTTTTGCGATTCGGATTGCGTCAGTGGGGACACTAGATTTACTGTACCCGACGTTACGTTTTTCGTGCAACAAATTTGTTGCGCTGCGTAATGTTTGCTCTACTGCATGGTGTGGATGAGGCTTAAGAAGTTGATGAAGTGATATAGAAGAGAGCACGAAGTGAATACCGTAACTAAAGTATCGCAGCTGCGGGTGGGTATAAAGAATAGTTTTGAGGCCTTTGTTTCGCCTCATATACAGTTGCCGAACAACTTAAACAGCGGGCATGGCAATTATTCTAAAACGACATTAATTAAAGTACAGCACAAAAGAGGCGTACGTACACTTCGCATGGCACTGGTACGATTCAAAAACGCTTATAGTACACCCTATCTCCTCTGAGGAACTTATAATATAGACGAGACTTGAAGAGTGGAGGCAAAAAGTAAACGTAGATAAAGGCAATAACTACCGGCCTATGCCTCTATATATACGAAATATAACTGGACAAACAATGACTGCTCGTCACTACCAACGAATCAAAGAGCAATATATTCATTCATCACTCGTATCTCCTGATATTTCATCGAAACGATAGCTATTCAAGGAAGACTAGGTTGATTAAGAGACCGATATGTCCCTACATATGTGAGCCATTATGGTGTACATGCAGTAGCTGCAAAAGAAATCACGTTGATTTTTTGGCAACAGTGATCCCTTCCACCATAAAAAAATAAGCTACTCAACACTCATTTCATCATAAATAAAACATTCAAGCCTGAAATTATTTTATCCGATGAATCTATTTACTAGTGAGGGCAGTTATTCGAAGAACACTGAAGAAAAATCACGAAGCTTTCACACATGAAATAAAGATATTTGGTAACAATACGTATAAATGAAACTAGAAAGTGGACCGCTCAGTATTTGACATTTCATAAACTCAAAGATTTATTCGGCACATCAAATTATCCGTTCATTTAAAATATCAAACAAAGCCCAGCCGCAATTGGCGAGCAGCAACTACACTGCACGACAAGAGCGCCGCGGCTTCCTTTTTATTCATTTGAATATCACGAAAATTTTCCCCTCAATTATTATCCGGCACCACTCACTGTCAGCAGTCAGCAGTGCATATTTAGGCGTCTGCAGGAAATAATGAGCCATCTTCATTATAATGAACGCGAGGTTTGCATAGCAATCAGCGTCCCTAGAGAGGGAGGCCGTGCGGTGTTTCAATCTCCAAGTAGAAGGCATTACTGCTTTATTTATTTTGATGACATAGCAAGTCAGGATCAGTTCATATAATCATACATATGACTGGCAGGTATTGTTTACCTATTCACTGTGGAGCCTCTCAGCTGATGAATATACTATTTGTCTCGCTGGACTATAAGACAGCATATTAGCAAAATGTCACGTTAATTAGCGACCAACGTGAAATATCGTCATATGCGACGACTAATATTAATTTACGAGCGGGATCCGTGGAAATTCCACGGTTATTTATTTATTTATTTTTTTGTTACTATACAGACCCTGACTGAGCCAGAGAGTCGCATGGCGCCGTTAAGCACATGAAATTGAAAGCGTTTGCACAGAAGCAGATTAGAACCGTTTACTTCAAATAGGCCTATACGCATAACCATCACAAGCTAACAAAAATGTATTATGATCCTTAACACGTCGATATACAAAAATTTACAGCATATAAACTGGAGAAACACGGAACAACAAGTCAACAGAGCTCTCGCTAACTTGAAAAATATAATACCGTACGCAGGATGAAGTGACCGCCCGCTAATCAATGACACTCTAACATTTTCATCATCGTTTCCAAAAATTTAGTAATGATTATTGAAAACCGGGCCAAAAGTTTCGAAAATTTTCAGTGCAATGAGGAAGTAGCCTATTACTTCAAGCCCACACAAAATGGAATACCTTTCGATGCAAGCATCAAAAGGTGGAAGCCAATGTGCATTATTGCATCGTTGACGGCAAGCCAAGCGGTAAATTATCTTAGGGAAAGCAGGAGCACTGCTTCTGGAGTAAAAATCCCACACACGTAATGTCGTCAGAAAATATTTTCTCGAGTAACAATAAAATAAAGCAATCATCTGAATCTCAATAAGTAGCGGATAACAGTAACTTCATATGCTAAGCCATTAGCTACACGATAAACACTCAAGATATTTTTTTGTCAAAAGTTTGTGAGCACCCTTAATTAATGTATTTAAAAATAGCTCTAAACGTTCCCAAGGATAACGAAAATAAAAAGGGTTCTCTCACCACAAGCACTCTGCATATGATAGGCTTACATCGATAGTTTATTACTAAACATGTCGCATAGTTGCCTCAAGAATTGAATGATACCGTTTGGTTTATAGATACATAGAAAAGGTAATTCTTGATGTTATTTGATAATAATTACACGTTGGCAACCACTATAGTACCTTCGTCGTCAAGCCGGTATACCGAATAACAGAATTCCTTGAATAAAAATCAGAAATCCGGCTTCCCAGGTAGCAATCATGTATAATATTAATATCATTATCACATTTGAAAGTTATTTTCGTGTTATATATATTTTTTGGTATGTTATTATCATGTTATTTAGATTAGATTAGATTAGGTTAGATTAGATAGGCGGCAGTAGACGAACCAAAAGGCCCATTCCCAAAGAGACACCGGGACTTACACCCCGGCCCTCTATGAGCTATTGCCATTATGTTAGTAGGATGTAGAGGA
>LQNS02277999.1:11206549-11222591 GCA_001587735.2 Parhyale hawaiensis
CATTTCGGAAACCATGTTGAGTGTCGGATATGAGCTGCTGCATCTTCAGGTGATCAGTGATGCGCTTTTTCAAAAGGCGTTCGATGATTTTGCTGACGACCGAAGTAAGACTGATTGGTAGATAATTGCTGGGGCTCTTCTTATCCCCCTTCTTATGAATCGGTATTACATTAGCTACTTTCCAATCCTGCGGAATTTCTCCTGTTCGTAGAGAGCGATTAAATATTTCGAGCAGTGGCTTCACGATGACTGGAGCCATTTCCCGTAGTACACGGGGAGTAAGATTATCTGGGCCGGTGGATTTGCACACATTTAGGTGGGTGAGTTCTTGAAGGATTTCGGTTTCCGTGAAAACACAGGTGTTAATTGGAGCAACTTGCATCGGTGCTGGTTCAGGAATATTCGTAACATTTTCAACAGTAAATACAGAAGTGAAATAGTCGTTTAGGATTGTGGCTTTGTCTCTTAGACTATTGGTGATTTCACCGTCAGATCGTTTGAGCGGACCTGAGGTTTCTTTTTTGAGTCGTCTTTCATTTACATATTTATGGAATGCCTTTGGGTTGCGTTTCGCCAGAGCGGCTACGGAAACTTCCTTCTCCTTGTTTTGTGGTCCTGACCATTTTCTTTACATCTCGACAAGCTCATATGTGACTGGACCTGTTCTCCTCTGTTGGATTACGCTTCCAGGCTTTGTAACGCACTTGCCGCCTGGAAATGCAGCGTTTGACTGTCCGATTCATCCACAGGGGATCATTACTGATACGAACTCGTTTAGTTGGGATGTGTTTTTCAGCTGCTCTAAGTATGCTTGTCTTCAAAAGATATGAGCATTGTTCTACACTGGCGTCTCTCATCGCGGTTTCGAAGTCAGTTGTTTCTATTTCAGTACCCATTTCCTGAAAATTCGCTCATCGATAGTCTGTCTGGCTGCTTGAGATGACTGGCATTAGTGGTGAATTCATTGCCAGTTTTGAGCGTAAATTCAATCATGTTGTGGTCTAGCCGGTCTAGGGTGGCTAGGTCAACAATTTCACAATCAGGAGTGGAGAATACCAGATCTAGAATATTACCGTATCTCGTTGGTTCATTAACGTGCTGAGTCAGGTGGTGGTGACTGAGGAGTTCGAGCAGTTTACTGCCTGGGGCTGGGCTGCACAAGGTACTCCAATCAATTTGTGATAGGTTGAAATCTCCCATTAGAATTGTTTCATTCAAAGTATTCAGTGCATTTTCGATCTTGTTGTAAAGTGCTGCATCAGTTTCGGCGGTACTGCGAGGGCTCCTATAGGCGAGCATAATATTTAACGACTGTCGAATGCCGAGACGAGCATGGTTAGTGATAAATTCATATTCTTTAGTTGCTGCAAAACCTTTACATAGGGGATTAAGGTGTTCCTTGATACCTATATATGATCGAACCCCCTCCTCTACCAGTTTCTGTTGCAGAATCGTGAATGCGTTCATGGTTTGTTCTAGTTTCAATTGCGAGCTCAACTTCTTCGAAAGTTCTTCTTGCAAAATTATACACCAAGCTAATACTGAAAGTGTAACGTGCAGAGACATATGGAGGGATGGAAGGACGGATGGACGTACGGACGGATGGAGCCTCAAGTAGAATCAAAATATATGTAGATGTGCCATGACATTGAATGCAAGTAATATTTCGTGCTTCAAAAAAAATGGGGGAAGAACGAAGGATGAGTATATTAGGCAGAGGCGGTAAAGATACGCGTATGACTGAAACTCTAAAAATTATGAGAGATCCTTATACTCGGACGTGAAGTGCAATATAGGGTAAGTTGTGATAAATTTGAACCTGATATACCGAAGGGGATGCGCATTGCGCAACAAAATGTGTGTATCGCAAATGAAATTGTACTTCATATGAGAATTCTACACACCTTTCGTTTTTATTTAACATTACAGATGTTTTATTAAAGAAAAACTGGCACTAACACTGGAACATATATCCCACCTACCTTATACATGTCAGAGTGTCATGCACCTATGTTATGATGTATCCTAACATATGTATCTACACATTGTAGTTAGCCTCTGAGATCTACAATAGGTATGCTTAGTAATAACAAAAAAAAAATCAAATGTGTCAACAAAAATAGTAATAAACGATACTTAAATGTACTCAAAAATAAGCAAAAGTATATCATTCAAACGTAAAGTTTAACTTCAATAGGGTGTGAACAATGTATATAAAAATCCATCAATATTGTTTTTAACCCTATAATGGTTTGCTCAACAAAATTGTCGAGGAATTTGTGGGCTCGATAAAATATATGAAATTACAATTATTTAATATGTTGCCTTGTTTGGGCAGCTCAATAGCATTGTTAAGTGTCGATTAAGCACAAAAAAAGACAATAGATGGCCCTGGGGTAGTGGCACGCCTCTGGGTCAACAATCTCTGGTGCAGGTGCACATGGCTCTGGTTTTCTGTGAATTGCCTATTCCATTTTCAGTGCGTAGGAGGTAAGTAGGATATGGCTATCGCACATTTTTGGTAATTTTGATGTTGAGGAACGTTTAAACACATTGTTTGCTAAAAATTATATAATTATGATCCCGAATAAGGTATTTGAATATTGGTCCACAATTTTCTTCAGCTGCCCAATCATTGTAAAAATTACGAGTAGAAATTAGCTCAGCAAAATTTTTGAACTCTGTTATTTACAATGGTTATTAGGCAGGCCGTTATCTACACATAAAGCTAATCCAACAAAGAAAGCTGAGAAAAAAGCACCAGCTACTGATGTGCGTTATGACCCGCAGGAGCAGCAGACTGAAAGTTCTGAAATTGACGCTCAAGGTCGCAGGTTCAAACCTCCCTACCAGGTAGGCAAGTTTTACTCGGCGCTTGACGTGATCAGTCAGCATCTGATCTGCTATATACTGCAATGGGTTGACCGACCTTATTCAACAATAAGGCCAAAACGTATGTCTGGCTTCAAGTGTGCAAATTGTGATGCGTTCTTGTGCCTAAAAAGTAATCAAACTTGCTCTGCTGATTAGCCCAAGAAGTGAACGTGCACCATGACAGTGATTGTAATTGATTCTAGTAGCATCTTTCAATTACACAGGAACCCATCCAAAGCCTTTTTTTGGTTGGTATGGAACAATCAGAAAGTTTTTAGTTGATACGAAAAAAAATTTTCGTTATTGGTTTTTTAACCAATCCTGGTGTTTCATCTTAGCAATAAAAAGAAATAAGTTCGATATTAATTATATTGCTTATGAAAAATATATTGATACAATGAGTCAGTATACAATAAACATACTACAACATTGTGGCAGCTCAACATTATTGTAGCTAACGTAATGTTGCAGCTCAAAAATATTGTAGAGACTCGTAACTCGAGACATATGTGAATTACGAAAAAATTTCTACAACAAAAGTTGTTACTCAAGTCAAGCAATGAAGGAATTTCACTTGAAAAAAAAAAAAATTCTACCTTAATTCTACATGTGATCAGTAGAGGGTTAAGGATAAGTGCAGAATTCAGGCAAATAAACACGACGCAGTGCAATAAAATAAAGACCCTCACCGTATATTACTCCTCAAGGAATCGATTAAAAAGATTAAATAGCAATCACATGCAAAAAAAAAATCAACAACGCGTTAGCCTATTGTAGTGCACTTAAAGCCAACTGCCCGTTGTAATTAGACGGCCAATAGACTTAGCCCGGTAACACAATACTATAGTGAAGGTATTAGTTGACTGCGTCTTCTTGCCAAGTCTACAGCCCAGGCCTGCAGGTAATAAGGGGTAGTAAAACAACGGCCACGGAATATTTGCCCTATGAAACTGCAACGGAGCCGGTGTAATCACAGGAAAAGCTAATTGAAAAACTAAAATGAAGGGAATTTTTGGCGTCCTGACAGAATCTGCAACAGGCCGAAAGCCCTTCCAAAACTGCCACAAAAACATCTGTTCAATTGGGACTCTGGGTCGACCAAAATAGATCTTGTAATAATACTGCTGGCTTCCCACCATAGCGAATTTCAATGACTAAGGTACAATAATAATATGCTATATTAGGTGCACATAGGGACATGGTACACAGGAGACAGATTAATTCTAAAGTTACATTACATACTAGGATCAGGTAATACCATCATTACAAACTACACTGCATTGCGGTCCATTGTTCGGCCCCTGCTGGGAAATAGTATGCGCTGCCATCGGCTATACATGTTAGATAGTTTGTAGCCAGGCCCCTTACGGATCACCTACAGTAAGGAGTCATCAGACTTTTCTACCTTGAGCTGGAGACTCAGCGCGCATTTTCTTGATCTGACTTTGAGACAATCTGTATACTTTTGAGCAAATATCATACTTGCCCTAGATGACCTCGGCCCATTCATCAGGCGCCGAAATATGTCATTAAAGGCAACACGTAGACGTCCAATCGATTTCTGCTTAAAGTTAGACAAAAGCGAGTATCAGTACAGTGCATACGGCTGAAAGATCAGAATGCAGCTCACTATTGCAGATCGTTTTACATTTTACTTCCCTCTCGCTGAGTCGTACTCTAGGTAAATTCACAGTATTTAGTCTACTAAGTAGTGTGACAGCGGGGAATTGCGAACAGTCCACGATAAGTTCCTGAAATTCAATTTAGTGTTAATTCGGAGCGGCACTGCGGTATAAGCCACTAACTGTGTTTGCTCAATCAGACTGTTTACCCGGCAACGTAGCAGTTTGTAGAGAGTGTCAATTGTATAGAGTTGTCAATCAAAGGTAATCAATACACTGCTGCAAAAAGTTTGGCATGGAATTGCGCCGCCAAATTGAACTATCCTGTATGACTGAGAAAATTGCGTTCATTTGTCGCTTCGGTCAAGCCGTAATGATGGTTTAAACGATCCAGGAAAAAGAATACACCTTTGTATGTTGAAGTACCTTGTAAAGAGTAATAACTTTATGAAAGAGAAGAAACCTGATAGAGTATAGATTTAAGTTAAACTTACTCCTTACACGGGAGCCTGAGTCAACTTTTAGAATGAGCATACTTAATAACGGACACACTGTGTAGAAAAAACAGGTCTTGGCAATTTAGCGAACATCAGGCGCTTTTTATATCGCTAATGCAGAAAATTTATTTCAAAATATGAAAAACTTGGCACTCAAAGCACTTGATCGTTAAAAAAATAACATTGTTATTGCGAAATGATTCATAAATCGGACGGGACAGGCCCATACTTTAACCCTTACCGCAATTGTAAAACATTAATGTAAGATCAGAGTCATTAAATCTGCATAATTTGGGATTTAAATGGGCGGGAAGGGGTTAAGTTTTGGAAACTAATGAAATGTACTTGAAGCTTTAGAATACGGGAATGAATTATAACATGTTGCTAGTCAATTTAAGCACTATGTCACTCCTGGCGAAAGTCACGCATGCGTGTGAAAACGAGAGCGAAGCCATAAAATAATGTACAAAGGCCACCAAACTTTATGCAATCAATGCTGATGAGACGAAATATATCATAATTGTGTATATATATATTAACCCACAATCCACCAGCAAAACTGTAGCCGTGGAATAAATTGTCTATGCATATATTACCTTACTGTCTTTTTTTAGAAACCTTACTGCCTATAAAAAAAGGCACAAAAAACATAGACATGGTCGAGGTGTTTAACAGCAAGAAAAAAAGTATTGTATGTTTCACTGAATGTGGGTTGTAGCTTCAAATGCAAAGGAACTCCAGGACTCGCAAATTTGCTGCGTAAGAGGTAGTTCTACAGCTTTTCTTATTTGCTAGCAAAATTGGGATACTGTAGTGCTCAGCATGGACTCGTAAGGCAGAACGTGCGAAGAGAACCAAGAAGGAGACCACTCTGAAACGTTTTGGACAGGTCTCCCAAGGGACCTGTAGCTTCAAACCTCCACCATAAGGAAAGAAAATATTTGTCCAGCCTTACTTGCTGTTAGTATGGAGCTGTTCTGCTGTTATCCAAATGAGACCGTACAGTATAGCCACACAAAGCAAGGAGAAAATGATACTGTAGGTACGTGAAATTACTGGAACATCTGTAATCAAATGACACCATAAACGCCAGTGGAGCGAAAATTCTGTTTTGGCAGGAACAGATGGCCATGTACGAGTATTCACACAATGCATAGATACATTATATAAACATCATATAAAATTATTATAACCGGTCATTCCTAATATTAACAGTCCCACCCTCGTACGCTTGGAATAGCTAAAACAACTTGCCAGTTTTACAGCCAGGATCGTGCCCCGATGCAACAACAGTCATGGCGGACATCGAAAAGACGAACCCGAATGAAATATGCTTAGCAAAACGCATCTGCAGACTAATGTATTTCGGAAGATGCAACTTTAAAGTACTAGGATAAGGGCTATTTCTAATGATATACATACGAATGGCTTTAAATCGAGTTTCGCTCGTGAGAGCTAAGTTAGTACTTGGGCTTCTGGTCAAACAAAATTCCACTATCGGTGAACAAGCTGTCATATACACATAAGATAAACACGATAAAAAAATACATATGGTGATAGTAGAATGCAATAGCTACTTCAGCTACTTACCATAGGTAGAGCAACCTTTTGTGTCTTCACAAAGAGTCGAGGCCTTAGCTTCATTCTGAAAAAAAAAAAACGTTTGCTATTAAATTACAGATGGAGTTAACGTATCCTGGTCCGTTGTGAAGATTGATGGGCGGATAGTAAAAATAAAAGTATTTATCAATGGCAAAACTGCACTAAAAAATTGAGATACACTATTGAGGTTGGTTCCTGTTAGAATATCCCCAGCTTAGCACGTACCTCCACTCCTACTGACGCAACACTTCCCCAAGGAAAATTTTTTTATTGCATGTTTCGTCAAGGTCACAGAATATTATTCTTACAATAGTTTACTGTGAGCTATGTTTCCAGGTGAAGTACTGATTGACATATTGTTTAAGTTTTACCCTTGTAATAGCGGTATAGAACATCTTTAGTCTGAGTTTTGGAAAGTGATATTAAAGATTTACAACGAATCCACACAGGGGTTTCAAAACTCAATATTAACTAGAGCTCTGTGAGAGCGTATACCTTCGCCAACTAAGGCAACGGCAATAGAAAAATTCAAATTGATTCTGAAATTGTGATTTTCTATGTATCAACAGCAAAATCTAATCATATGTAACTTTTGATAGCAATAACCGCTTCTGTAATGTTCTTGAAGATCCGTTCATAACTTCTTGAATCATGCTGCTAACAAACATTAGTCAAACACACTAACAGAACAACCGATCATCACCCTAACTTAATCATTTATGTCATCCTGTAAATTTCGTAAAGATTCGTTTTTACTTTTTGAATTATTTTCTCAACAAGAATAAAATCGAATAGAGACAAATAAGCAAAAAAATAGCGAGGGCGTCAGAAAAATTAGGTCATTTACTCATGGTGATATACCTAGCAACTCGTGCAAATTTCATAAAAATACGCCCAGAATTTCTTAAGTTACGGCATTAAGAAAAAAGAGGGAAGCAAACAAACAAAAAACGAATAAGCGGATTTTTACCAAAAGTTAATCATTAGTTTCTCCTAACATACCTAATAATCGATATAATTTTTTAAACATACGTCCGTAACTTTTCAGTTATATTGGTGACAGGCAGACAGACAAAACGTAACCTTCTTGGCGGAGGTAATGACAATACATAACTTAACCATTGTGCATCTCTAGGCATGCTACTCCTCATTAAATGTGCTGAATGAACGACCCTAATCCTGTGGCCTAAGACTCGTTCTATGAATCTTCCGGAGTTAAGATAAGGAAAAGTAAAACGTTGTTTGAAAACTAAAATGGGAGCCTGTCATCATTATACACAGTCTATAAATACTCACAATAGAAAAACGAAATTGAAAAATAAAATTCCGAGATATTAATGAAAACTTGCACCAGTCAAGAGAGAAATGAATGTCAAAAGTAGTGAATTGCCTGCACCGGCTCGAACCAGGAAGTTCTGATATCTCGGGTAAATAACATGGGATCTATAGTGACCAGTACACGCAAAAGGTCCCTTGGATGGGCCAAAAAAATATACATTAGGCGAGCATGATGGACTTGACTGATCATAAACCGGCCGTAAGATCGTGAGGTGGCATTAGATCGAGCTGTCCAGCACTCCGCTTTACCCTCCATCAGCTTGTCTAAAATGCACTTGTGCAGATGCATTAATTTCACATCAGTTTTTCAGACGAAAACTGAACAACTCAAACGTGAATACTAAGCCACAATAATTTAAGTAAATATATAATAGAGAACTCTGTCAATAATTTGTGCGCTATTGTCGTTTTGCACAACAAGAGCTACGCCAAAAAACAAACATTCTGGTTATATGTCGATGAAGTTTTACGCAAAGTGCATTCACAATAATTTTTTTCTGTTATATCCCGTGAAACGAGATGGAAAGTAAACACCAAATCAAGAGTTAAAATAAATAATTAATGCCAGTATTGAAAGGACACTATTGTTATTGTACTGAAGTGCAGGCGTCGCTGATGCAGCTATTTAAACGTTCTTTATTCAGACAGTGTTATTTCTACAAAGAATCTTAGTTCTATTATATTCACAAAGAGAAGAAGGCGTTGACAGCGAGGCAATACATAGCATATTCTGGTAAACAAGCACAGAGTCTAAAGTATATGTGATGACTAGAGCCCGGATTTCAGCAGTTTACAGCGTTAGTGTAATAACTGCAAAAAGTACATGACCGCAATGAGAGCTATACATGCAACATATCAGGCCGTTTTCACACGTCCCTCATCGTATCGTGTTCACTCAAACTGATAGACCCGGCGCGTTGACATAATAGAAGCAGCTGCAGCAAACGCGGTAGACTAAAGGATGAAGCATGTCCTTTTTTTTTAACGCGATGAGTCATTCAGGTCCCGTAAACAGAACCTATAAATATTAATTTTATCATCTGCAACGTTTACAGATCATGAGCATGTGGATAAAAAAATCTTTTTATTGTCACATTAAGAATCAAAATCACGGCACTCTAGTTCATGACAAGAAAACTAGAAGACCTGAAAATGTTGTCAGAACACGGACGCCATCTCTTTGATTTCCCCTCTATCGGTTTATCAGGTAATCACCCAGTCAGAAAGTTTCATTGGCAGCACACGGTAAATATAGGCGTACCCAGGATTTTATAGGCTATTATCGACGGGTGACCGACTAAGATGGTTTTCAAGGGCAAGCCACCTGAAATATCTTAAAGGACGGGCTTTTTATTCAAATGGCCAATTTTCTGCTGCACAATCGCCCATAATGATAGGCCACTATCGCCGACTTTCCGCTAATAAAGTTTTCATTTTTCAGTATATGTATAACTGTTATATATATTTATATATGCGTACATTGGATGCTAGAAGGGGTATGGTTAAGCCTCTGCTCCGTTTCAATAATGAGACAAGCCCCCTTTCAGCCCCTGCCAGTTTTGCATATTGAAGGCATTAAATTAATCTTCAAAAGAGGTGAAGCTTGGAAGAATGATACTTAGATAACAGCGGTAAAAGGAAATTCAAAATTACTGTATTTACAATCGTTGACAATTACTATTTGATTTGCGAAAAAAAGTTGCGCTCCATTTTAATTAACTTATGTCTGTCTTAATAAATAACTTTTCTAACGTACCAATATTGTATATGTGTGATCTACGCAGACGGAACTTGAGGTAATTCCAGAAACAAAAGCGTGGTTCTTATGTGAATTTCAGATTCGCATCATGTGCACAAAATGTGAAAATATGTTACAAGTCAGACAGCACATTTTCCATTTTTTTATGACCTGCGAGCAGTAGCAGCTCAAAAATAAACATTTACCTCGTGTTGTTCCTTCCCGAGAAGGTATCTAGGGTACCTAAATTTTTCCTTAAGTATTTCTAAAAAAATGTGGAAATTCCACAGAAGTTAAGCATTAATCCTCGGTTATGATGCACTTAATCCCATACCATGACGTGTAAAAAATGTTGAAAGGCAGGCAATGAATCTTCTACCGAAGAAGTTCGAGCAGTGACAGCCCAAATTTGATTTCTATTCCTTCTTCTATTGAAATATCTCTAGGTTGCATGACTTGCATCAGGCATTCCTTGATTCTCCCTATCTTTTACTAATGAAAGCGTCACGGCCGTATTAAGTAAGGGAGGAAGAAGCAGAATTATACTATAGACGAATACAGTCCGAGCATAAAATATGATAATAAACTTCATTGAGCACTGATAGAAACATTACACAAAACGTTACGCGATACACAAGAGAACGGATCCTATTTGTAGGGTGCAAGCAAACCAAGGAGCTGTCGCAGTGGTCTCACATTCTATACCCAGCTTGAACCTCCCTCAGGTAGGTCTGGCATGTAGCGCAGGGATACAGTGGTGGACTTCAGAGTTGACCAAGCGGGGCACTCAATCAGGTAGGTTCAAATCCCCTTGCGTGCAGGTCAACGCTCGCTTGTTTTTGTCGTATGTGTAGGTCAAGTTTTCGGCAACGCGCCGTCGAACTTCGGTAAAGTGCGAATTCGTGTTATAGGCGGGAAAAGCGGACACATCCCGATGAAACAGAGCCTATAATTAAAGGCTGTTTTCGTCATGTGGCCGCTTGATGGTGGCGATAATTACCGGTGATGCCGACGATGAGTTCTGACTGGGAAATATTTTGGAAATAGGCTGTTCCATAGACCACACCACGCGTTGACTGGACTCTGGCCCCTAAGGAAGAGTTCGATCTCGCAATTGGGGCTGACTGCACGGTGCCGAAGATGCATTTTATATGCTCTCCCATTAGTTTTTCATACTTTGTTTAGGCGATTTGACTTAATTCTTTTACTTTCAGTAGTGACTGGCTAACCTGTACATTTAAAACTTCTATACGCAACAAATTCACAAACATATCAAGGCTTGAAGTGTATTAGTATTAATATTAAATCACACAAAGTTGGCGACGTAGGAACAGAGAAACTCCATGAGGTTAACAAACCCCCACGCAACTAGCCCAGCGGGTGGAGAAAACAAAAGAATGAAAAAAAAGAAGATCAGAGTTCACAGAATAGCTCTGTGTACAGATCGTTTAAAGCTGCCAATATCCAGCACCAGCAAAGACAGAGCCATCAAGACCATTCCAAACATCCACACACGATGAAAAAACGAACGGGAATAATGGCCCGTACGGCATCGTAACGGTTCCAAGGCAAACTCATGAAGAGCACCATTCCGCCGAGTATACCTCACCCGAACAAATGGATCTGGAAGAAACTCAGACAGTGGATGACTTGGGCAGTTATAGATTTCATACAAAAAACAGACTCCCTCAACCCTGCGACGATGCGCCAGATCACAGGGCACAACACCACCCAGCATGAACGCACATCGACGAACTACTTTGTCAAGCAAACACAGATGGCAATCGGTAGCAGAACCCCTAACTACAGAGCAGTACTCCAGAAGAGGGAGGACAAAGCAATTTAAAGCAGCGACGTGTCAAATCTACCGAGCCAAACACCCTCCAAGCACGCCTCATAAGCGTAGATATAGATGTTCCACAAGAATCCGTCCTTGGGCCCCTATTGTTTAATATGTACATAAATGATATGTCATTTGATGGTGTTTCTTCATAACTGTTTGCAGATGATGCAGTTTTCTATGTGCATGGCGATAGCTTCGATGCTGCCGTTACAAAACTACGTAAATTTATTGATGTTTTTAACTCAATGGCTCACCTGTAACAAATTAACCCCAAATGTAAGTAAAACAGAACTCATGGTTTTTAGCGCAAAAAAAATAGATGCCTGATGTATATATGAACGGCGATAAGCTAGAATGGGTAGAGATGTTTCGTTACCTAGGAGTTATTATTGATAATAAGCTCAGTTTTTCTCCCCATATATCTCTAGTATGTGATCAACTTTGCAAAGCCAAAGGCGCCATTTATGCCGCAGCTAAGTTTTCCTCGCGCGATGCGTTAGTTTCCTTGTATTATTCATTGTTTTATTCACAACTAACGTATGCAATTATTATATGGGGTGGTGTGACTGAGAACGCGATGAAACGAATAATGACGATTACTAATGATGTCCTTAGAATAATTTTGAATGTAAAGCGAGATGATAACAATGTGCCATTGATGCGTACCAATACCATGTATAATACCTTAGGATTAATGAAGTTCAGTGATGTCCACAGGTACTTTCTAGTGATTTTTTTCCGGAAAGCAATAGCTGGTGAAACTAGTTGTTTCGAGTCACATTTCTTTCCATTGCTTTCAACTGCTCAATATGAAATGAAGAACAACAGATTCAGTTTACCATCAGTTCGCCTTGAAGTAGAAAAGCGTTCCACCGTTTCCAATGTGTCACTGCGTTTAACGAAATTCCAGAAAATCTTGTCGAACCAATGACACACCAGTAATTCAAAAAACTGTTCAAAAACTACTGTTTAAGTCAGTATTGTCTTTTATGATTGACATGTGGTGCCCAATAAGTTTAAATATTTTTATGGGCTTATTTCCTGTAATATTGACGTTGTATTTCTTTTAATCTGTAAATTTAGGTTTTTGTAAAAGATTGCAAACAATAAACAAACAAACAAGTTATTGAAAGAAAACGGTAAAAAGGGGGGGGGACCTTATTAGTCCCACAGTTTTTGAGCTACAAAGATGATTTTGGTGTCAAACGAAGCGGAATCTGATTCTCTAAAACTTCTCACTTGAGTTTTTTGAATTTCGAATCAATTTTTGAGAAAATTAAATATAAATAATTCAAAGTTTTTTTTCGCAAATGTTAGCCGACACTCGTCTCCTAAATCGAAATTTGGAATCAAATTCTGCTTTGCTTCAGACGAAAATCATCTCTGTAGTTCAAACACTAGTACTAGTATGGCTTAGAAGTCAGAAAAATACTCTTTTCAGGAGAGCCTGTGCTTCCGTTTTCTTTGCATAACTCGTTTACGATGAAAATGGGAAAACGTACATGAGTCTAACCCACATTCTTTTCCGATAAATGATATTTGTACCAAGTTTCATTCAGATAGATTCATAAATTAAGAATCAAATTTGACCTCTTCGGCTGGGATTTCATTGTGGTGAAATTCGAGAATGCGACTGATAGAAAACTTTTTTATTTATGTACCAATTCGGATGAAACTTGGCACAGACATGTAAAATCGGAAAAGAATCTGGGTAAGACTCATATACTATTTCCCATTTTTGTCATAGGAATCGAGTTATTCAAAGAAAACGGAAACCCGTTTTCTTTTAATAACTAACTAACTGAGCTGTCTCCACTTGTATTCAATACAGCGCAGATTCGAACGATTTACGATCATATATGTTTGGAAAATTCTGGAACGTATCACTGTGAATGTGAATGAGCGGATTGTCGCCAGACACTCGGAAAAGACTGAAAGGACCCCCCCCCCCCCCCCCCCCCCCCCCCCCCCCCCCCCCCCCCCCCCCCCCCCCCCCCCCCCCCCCCCCCNCTGCTGGCTCTCTCTTTGGTCGCAAACTGCGGCACCACAGAAGACACCCAGCAGAGTGACTCCACACACGTGGGGTGACGTGAGCAACGTCACCAGGACTTCTTCCGAAGACTCTCAAGGTAACTCAAGGTAAAACTCGTTTTCTACGGCAAAAACGCGAATAAGTACTGGTATCAAAAGCTATTTTTTCCGATTTTGCATTCCAAGTTTCATTCAAATCGGAACAAAAATGAAAAATCAAATTTGAGCGCTCTGGCGGGAAAATTTTTATTTGGAATTGGAAAATACGACGGAGAGAAAATTTTATCTATGTACGGATTTAAATGAAACTTGACACAGATATGGAAAATCTGGAAGTGATGTGGGTTAGACTCCTGTACTTTTTTCCCATTATTGCCTTAGCAAACGAGTTATTCAAAGAAAACGTGTTTGCCGTTTTCTTTGTAAAACTAGTTTTCTATGGCGTAAATTAAAAAAAAGTACACGAGTCAAATCCCCATTTTTCCAATTTTACATATTTTTACCAAGTTTTGTGAAGATCGGCCAATTAATAAAAAAAATTCAAGTAAGAAAATTAAGTGTTACAAAAAAACGTCACCCCCCTTCCCCCATCTCCAGCCCCCTATGCTTCCCACTTAGGGTTACATTGACTGTCTAAAATTTTGCCTGCGAGTCCCGCTGATGCACAGTATAGCTAATGTTTAGTGGTAAAAAACCAATTTCGATAATTGGAATTTTTTTTTGGTCATACTGTTCTTCTAAGCATGATGATCAGAACAGACAGTAGAGCTGAAGGGTGATCGGGAGCAGTTTGCGAGATGCAGTGATGAAGCCTTAGCATCAGTGAAGTGATGAAGTAATGGCTGCCGTGAAGTGATCTAGCATTGGAAGAAGTGAAGTGATATAGTAATTGCAGTAGTGAAGTGATGTAGCGTTGCCGGCCGTGAAGTGATTTGAATGATGAAGCACTGGCCGCCATGAAGTGGTGTAGCATTGAGCATTGACAGCCGTGAAGTGATACAGCATTGGTTGCCGCAAAATGATACAGCATTGGTAGCTGTGAAGTGATACAGCATTGGTAGACCGGAAGTGATACATCATTGGTAGCCCTGAAGTGATACAGCATTAGTAGCCGTGAAGTGATACATCATGGGTAGCCATTAAGTGAGACAGCATGGATAGCCGTGAAATGCTCTAGCATCTTCAACATTGAAATGATGTAGTATTGGCAGGCGTAGACTGATCTAGAATTGGCAACTGTGAAGTGATCTAACAATGGCAGCCGTGAGGTGATATAATGTTAGCCACCATGGAGTAATTTAACTCCGGCAAACATGAACTAGTGTAACGTTGTCATCTGTTGAATCATATATTTAATGGAGGCAACCAAGAAGCGATGTAAAATAGTCGTCCACTAAATTATGTAATGTACGCAACCATGAAGTGATAAAACAGAGTAACCCATTAAATCATGTAATGTAGGCATTCATTATGAGATGTACTAATAACATATAAAACATGAAGTGATATAACGCAGACAACCATGACGTGATGTGGTGCAGGGAACAGTCATGATGTCATGCAACTTAGGCAGCCATGGAATGATTCAACTTACGCAACTGTGGAAGGGATTCAACTTCGGCAACTATTAAGTGATGTAACATAGGCAACCAGAAAGTTGCGTATTATTCTTAGGTAGTAATGTGATATGACATGGTGCAACTGTAAATGGTTCTAGTGATGAAGGGGTGTATCAGCACAGAAATGTCAGTTTCATTTGTTTCTACGGCTGTCCTGGTATCTTTATCTCAAGTTAATACTGCATTTTTAGTTCATGGCTACTAATGTGGTTTTATTCTGTAGTATTACTGTGATTTAATCAGGGTTTTCAGTATGACCGGGATTTTTTAACCTTCCTTTCCTTGCGGCTATAGGGATTAGCTCTACCGAAAGCTCTACGTACATCAATGTCTGAAGTTATTCCTTCAAATCCGTCGTTGAAAAAAAAAACTCAATTGCATCTGATACTAAAGTATATTACTTGTAGTATATATGTGCCATTTTTTTCTGTGAAATTATTACTATTGTCAGAAATTATGGTGACTTTTCAATTCTTGGTGTCCAAAGATATTATATATATCGCCTACTGAAGATCTATAATTGTGAATTTAGATTCCCTGCTCTGCAACACATTCCTTACGTTAAGACGAAGAAATAATCTTTGTTTTTGAGTTCTCTGGGATAATCAGAACTCATTTTATTAACACTTACGTAATTCGGCCTCCAGGCCCAATTTCGAGAGGCCCGATTTCAATGTCCAGTCTATGTATGTTTGGTCTATGTACATTGCTCTGTGCTGATTTCCTTTTTTCTTTTCAGTTTAACAGGCTATACCCAGGCAAAAATAATCGCTGTAACATTGTCGTAGGACCGCCGAAAGGAGTCACGCTAGTCGAAATGAGTTGTAAATTGCCGAAATGAACTGTAGAATTGCCGCAAAATAAACAATTGGCCAATT
>LQNS02277999.1:11226154-11238576 GCA_001587735.2 Parhyale hawaiensis
TCGATACGAGTTGTAAATTGCAGTACGTGCCTATATTCTTTAATGGCACTATAACTCGTGGCCATAGCCGCGCATCGTTGACATGAGCTGTTCAGTTGCTGACAATAGTCGAAATGTGCCGGTGGAATAGCCGTAATGAGTCGTGCGCACAGCGGTTTACTGTGCCGGCCGATTGTCGAAATCAGCTGTAAAGTTCGGCCCAAAAGAGGGACATGGCGACTCGTACACCGCAATTCTACGACGATTCCCCGACACGTGCTACAGCATTTATCTGCAGTCGCACGACTGTCGCTCGACGATTTATTTTGCCTGGGTAAAAATATTGAAAATAGGACGTTCCTATCAAAATCAGGCTATAAGATTAGGAGATACGAATGTGACTTCAAACCGACGCGAAATATAGGCGAATATGTAAAGAAACGATATCATAACTGAATCGAGCGGCATCATTCATTTGAATGAAGGACATTTCTACGTGTGAACAGAGACAGAAAAGTTGACGCACAGCTCTTGATCATTTTCATGATTGAACGCGTTACGATGAAGGACATGTGAACTCGCCCTTAGATAACATAAAATATTGCATTTATACCTCGCATTGTAGTGTGAAGTCATGTAACGCGAGGCATTCATTATCATTGATAATAAATGCCACGTATCACAAGACTTCATACGCCATGAGAACTTGTTCCCTTATCAATTATTGTTCAATGTATTTGTTGGGGTAAAAATGTAACTGAGTTGCAAAATCTCAGAAGTTGTATATTAAATTTTATAACCTTTTTCATTCGGGGATACATCATGGGAACACGTAAAGCGGGATATTCGCAAAATCAATCTCTCCATTGGAAGAATTGTCAATTAGCATAAGCGCTATGTATACTGACCATTGGTATTTGGGACTTATGTAGGTGTCTGTTAATCATCTGACATGCTATTCCCGTTTGCAATGCGACCTTTTTCGGTCCTTTCAATTTGTTTGCTGTATTTGCCATTCCTTGTCTCCCATTTCTTCTATCCCTATTGCTTAGGTGCAATAAGAGAAACATTTAGGTGCGATAGAAGTAAATTTTGGGCGCAACAAGAGTAGTTTTTGATGGAATAAGAGCAATTTTTAGAAGCTCTAACTGCAATATTTTAAGCGCAATAAAGCCGGGCTCTGGTAATGACTATGTTATGATGCAGCGTTGTGGTGCATACTTGCAGAAAATTAAGAACCAGGCCAGTTACATTCTGAGCAGTGTTCTTCGCTATTCTAAAAGCAGAGGTAAAGAGGTAACGTAGGGACACACTAGTAGTTGGCCGTTTTTACTTTATATTAATGTAAAAAACTGTCTTACAGTAGGAAGCTAGACTAGAGCACTCTGAGAGCGCATAGCTCCAGAAAGCAAGCAATGTTAATGTAAAATTTAAATTGGTACTGAAATTGGGATTCTTTCTTTAGCTTCACCAAAACTTGATCAATATTGTGCAGTTTGACAGTAATAACAGCTTCTGCAATTTTGTTTAAGATCTGCTGTCAGTAAGTTTTTGAGCCATGTTCTGACAGCGATTATGGTAAACATAAATTTTGTCGTCAAGCACACAAGTGGACAAACCGATCATCACCATACCTTGATAATTTGTGTCTATGAACGTGTTAAATCATTCCTACAGATTTGATGATGATCCGTCTATAACTTTTTGACTTATGTTTTGACAAACATGGAGACTAACGAACAAACAAATGGACTAATAGATTAACCCAAGAAGTTGGTCATTCGCTCCATCAATAACACAAACATTTTTCAAAAATTTCATAAGGTTCAGTCCATAACGTTCCGAGACAAAAGGCAGACAAACAAACGGTCAAGCGGATCTTCACAAAATCTTCATCTGTTCCTCATAACATACTTAACCATATCTGTAAAGTTCGTAAATGTCGATCCATAACATTTTGAGTTTTCTTGGCGACAGAGAGGCAGCGACACCGGCAAATAGACAAACACAAACACCTCTTGGCAAAGGTAAGTATCAGACGCAATAGATGAACACGGATTATGAATTCATTACACTGCCTGTTACAGGGTAACTGACGGGAAAGAATGATGAAATTCGGAAAAGATATTCAACTATTGCAAAAAGTAATAGTAAAAACATTTTCGCAAGGCTTCACTACAAATTATAGCGGGTAAAACCATTCTGTCACAATTCACAAGTTCATTGCCTCAGCTAAATCAAATTAAAGCTCAGAACAAAAGTCACGAAACCATTCCTTCATCAAGGACTTTAGTGAAGCCTTGAAGTTTCAAATAGAGGGCTCGGTGGTTCCTCTGGAATTTCTGAAGTATTTTTTTTTTTTGTTATCCCGAAATTCGGGACTCCCTCCGCGGTCCTAAATCAATGTCAGGAATTCATTCTTTTTATGCTTAGAAAAATTGGCCAGGACGCTTCCAGAGAGAGCGAGCTCAGGAGGCCTAAGGTGAAGTCCAGAGCCGGCAAGGAAGCCATGAGATGTGCGCCATGGCACCTAAATGAACACCGAGGCGAAGTCCAGTGCTCTAAAGGAAGCCGTGCGCGGCCTACAGCGATGAATCTCTTCCAAAACTGACAACTAGTCAAAGCAACATAGTTCGATACTTCAAGTGTCTTCCGACAAAGTCCAGTTGACGTTATTCCCGCCACCCGAACGTGTGCAGAGTTACGATGCTGGTTCTCTCTCGTTGTGTGGAAGCTTACGAGACAAAGGGTAGCCAGCAGTGAACTATGTTCGCAGTGCACGTTACCGCTGGTTTATCTGGCATTCTTTTTAGGTTCGAGTCCAATATATTTCCTAAAACTTTCATATCAGTGGCATTTTGGACGCGTCGCACGTGCGCGGCATTTCGATAATTAAACAGCCTTGCTACCCGTGCAGTGAATATTTCCCGAACGCTTTCTTGCTACCATCCCTCTCGGAATGCGTATCTCATAAGTCATTCCAATACTTTCTACGAAGAGTTGAAAAAATTCCGGTAGCAAATTGCTTGTTCATATTGTAATCTTTGAATAACTTCAACCTGATGTAATTGATTCTTGTACGCGGCATCCTAGGAGCGGAATAATGTTCTGTCTTGGGTAATAAAAGTTGTTACCATAGAGCGAGCAACACTTGTGCTATGCATGATTAGAAAATTCGTAAAATCCATCCCTTCCACTTGTTCCCCACAGAAATAATTCTGGCTACAAGCTCTCCAAAAGAAACAAGATCTTGCATTGTGACGCCAAGATCTGATTAATAAAACTGTCCTGCTTTGCATTGTATGCCCATCACTAGTAACATATACTGCGGGCTCAAGGCACATCAAGTGTTTTCCATTGCCTAGCAGCTCGAACTTAGTTTCATTTATCATTAAAAGCTTTGTTATTCTTTATCGACCTTTGGAAGACTGAAAAAGCTAGTCGAACACTGGGCATCATTTGCCAGTGATATAGTACAGCGGCTAGTATTCGTGTGTAGTCAGCAAATGAAGAAGGGATTTCATAATTGCAACCGTTCCTCAAATCTTATTATAATGAGAAAAAGTGAATAGATTAGAGTACGGTGTTTTGTGTTATTGCATTCAGTTGCGGCTGTTTTGAAGATACTTTGTAGCCGGCAATTACGCTTTGGGCTCTACAGTATTTGATAGAAATGCTTCGTCGCTGAAGACGTTTTCAGCTTACACCTTTGAGGGAAAGTATTGCATTAGAATTACACAGTCTACCCTTTCCAATACTTAAGTAGTGAGTCACAGCGTTTAAGCCTCCGTTTCAGAGCAGAACGATATCACAGAGGAGAGAGCAAGGGACATATAGTATGCCGATAGAAAATGGGAACCCATGCACGAATGTGTTCCTACACAGGATCAACGCGATTGGGAACAGCAAGTCGGGAAAGAAGAGGAAGAACAGAATTAGGCACGAGCAAGTAGGAGTATGAAATCGGGAAGGAAGCAAAGTGGGCACGAAAGAGAGACGTCCCGAAGGCCTAGCTAATGGCTGAGGTAGCCTACACGAGCCCCCTGAGGTTGCCTGGCCCCATAGCATAGGATGGACAAACTTAATCTACCTAGCCCTATGGCCTATAGCCCATCCTATGCCCCCTGAGGGGACAAATTCCTAAGTAAAATCCTAGTATAGCACATCCTCAGTACTGCAGTGACTTAAATGATCAAAAATTGAATCGTAATGTTTCAACAGGTGTGAAATGGCGTAACGTTTATAACGAATACTGGGCTACCGTTTTTTTTATGCAAGTCTATCATTACTCTCTAAATGGTGAAACTAGGTGTTTTCAGAAGACGTTTTCACAACACGGCTAGTTAGAGCGACATGTCTGTATGTTAGTTAGCTGAATATGTACTATAGCATTGAGAGAGCGCATACTTCCGCCAAGAGAAGCAACTGTAACAAATTCAATTTGGTTTTAAAACCAAGATTTATTTTCTATCAGCGCCGAAATCTAATCATATGTGCCTTTTGACAGCTATGAAAGCTTCTGTGATTTTCTTGAAAATCCGCTAATAACTTTTCGTGTTATACTGCTAAGAAACATTATGAAAAATATTAGTCAATCCCACTAGCGAACGAATCGATCATCCCTAAAAGTAGCTTATTTGTATATTTTAACATTTCTAACAATTTCATATTCATTCCTAACTTTTTGACTTATTTTGCTAACTATCATAGAAGCAAACACAAAAACTAGAACACCTCGTGGCGTAAGACCATCACCCGCAGTAGGGGGCGAATTCAACGGAAATCATATTCGATGGCCAGCTTATCCTTGTTTTTCATATAGATGCTGTGTCCAACAAGGTTACATCGCTGCGCTCCTACTATATTACCTCTTAAGAATAACATACTGTAGGAAAAAATAGAACGCCCGTGCTCCAGACGATCTGCCGCGGTGGAATCAAATTCGCCCCAGTGGAGGAAAATTCAACGCCGTCATTTTTAAAGGCCAGCTAGGCCTAGTTTTTAGGCATGGGTCACATCTAGGTCAACCCACCAAACTCCGTACAAAATTTATGAACATTGATCAACTCCTTCGACCACTTTTTGGGTGGACAGAGAAATATATATATATATATATACCTGAATCTTCAACTAAAATATTATAACCCTCTCACTTCGTTCGCGAGTGATAAACAAACGTACAAGTGAACCATCAGGTCATTGCAAAAATTTGCTCATTTACTTTTCGTGGTAAACCTAACAACTCATGTAAATTTTATATAAATCCGTTCATAAGGTTTTGAGTCACGGCATTAAGAAAAACAACGCAGACAAAGAAATAAAAGGACGAACGGATTTCCACCAGAATTCAATTGCCCTCAGAACGAAAATAAGAGCTTTATCACAAAATTGACCATATCTCATATGCAAGATCAAATTTTCATGAAACTTGCAGAGAAATCGCGACATCTTGTGGCAACACTGTTGAGTTTGTTTACATTTTGCTGTCTCCTGAATGACAAACTCCTTGCATTTTTTCTCTTTTTGAGGTGAACGACAATAATATCTTCAAGAAACTGCTAAAGGCACCTCTCCTGATGTTATTGCCCGAAAATTAGCACGCCATATTGACACAATGACAAGATTGAAGGAACCTTGACCAGGGAAAAACGATCAGATGCTTGGCATTCAAGGACTGTTGCTGATAGAAACATGAGAAATGTCGTTCGCTAGCAACGTAAAAGACCGGGGCAAACAAGTATATCAATTGTACGATTGATAGGCTTCCTGAAGTGCCGAAAGCGACAAGAAATGACATCCTTCGCTCCCTTGGTCCTGTCATATCTCCTCTGAAATTGCCTCCCCTGACTTCAAGATGTACAATTTTAAGGATGGAATGGGCAGAGAAAACCATGAAGATCGACATGAATCATGTTCTTTTCTCCGACGAAACCTGGGCAACCCTTGATGGACCTGATGGGTGGAGTGAGCGTTGGGTGCTGCTATGAGATGAGTGTTATCAACGCCTAAAATGTCAACTATAGGGAGGTGGTGTTCTGATATGGGCTGGTATCATAGAGAATCGGCTTGTAGATCCGAATAGAATACCCGGTGGCTTGAAACATATATCTGCATCGTATTGTGACACGTTAAAGGATGCTTTGGTCCCATGGCTGGATGACATACCCCTTTAGTTGCTTCAAAACTTTACTTTCCTGCATGATAATGCGTCTTTTCACTCTGCCCGTGCTACCACAGCATTTTTGGACACTGGGGTTCCATGGAGAGAAACTGATGGTTTGACACCGTGCTCACCTGATCTAAACAAGATAGAAAACTTCTGGGCCCTTCTGAAAGGGAAATTTACGCAGATGGAAGACAGTAGAACTGAAAATCTGTCTTGTGATATGCTGTTATAGCAGCAGCAGCAATTGCAGTTCCACCTTTGCAGTAAAGAAACTAACTGGCGGCATGAATTCAAGGATTATTGAAGTTATTAAACTTTATGGGATTCATGTTGGCAAATAAGACTTTTTTCAGTCATTGTAAACTTCTGTTTAATGATTTCTTGTTTAATACAGATTTTTCTCATATAAGTTGTTCATTTTTGCTCCTTTGGGGATATAAAACTGTGAATATATGTATATATATATTTTTTTTTAACCAAAAAAGCTTTTACCGCCGCTCAGTTAAATTCTTAATATATATATATATATATGTATATCTAGAACCAGCAAAATTAGTCGTTTGAAAATTACAGACACTATAAGCATCATAAGTTTAACTTTCTGTGAAATTTTCACTGAAATTTACAGCCAAATAATCGAGATGTGGTTAATTCTGCGATAAAGTTATTATTTCCGCTCTAAGTGTATCTGTTCCTCCTCGTATCATACCTAACAATTCCTGTAAATTTCGTAAAGAGCCGTTCATAACTTTTTCAGTTAGCTTGTGGCAGACAATTAGACAGACTAACAAACTCGACGCAAACATGACGTAGGTATCTCATTAAGAGAGGTTAATTTGCCGTTCATACTTTTTGGGATAAGTGCAGTGATTAGCTACATGTTTGTTGGTACTAGGCAGAGCCTGTCGCGATGGCAATCGCCGATCATACTAGGGCGATGGTGTGAAGACCATCTCCATCGGATGAACTATGATTTTACGATGGAGCATGGCAAAAACCAATCGGCGATGCCGATGGAATTGTATCAAACAATCGGCGGTGGCCATTTTCTCCATCGGCGATGGTGATATGAGGAAGCACTGTTCCAACGAAATGGCTGAAAATCCCATCGGCGATGGCATACGATGGGCACCGTCAGCTTTTGTACTTCCGATGCCGATGAAGACATATGGCTAAAACTGCAGAAAGAACAGCTCCAAGAGTTTGAAAAATGTTTTTTTTTTTTTAGAACATGAAAATAAAGAGTGGGATACAAAGTGTATTTGGTGAATTTTCCAAAGAGGTTAGTAATGATACTTAGTATTTTTATCGACATATTTAGGGAAAATAAGGCAGTCTAAGACGCTTTTCATGAATAACGTCTTCCCTCTAACTGCTTACTTTTCGAGATATATGACTATAAAGTTCTCAATGTTTCTCCGTCGCTCGCCATTACAGACATGCTGAAGTCTACTTTTGTTGATCAACAAAGGTGCGATGATCGTACGCGTGTTCGAACACGTCCTATTAAGTCTTTAACTTATTGTGCGATCTCGAGTTAAGTGTGTAATCGCGAGTTTATTTTATTCAAATATGAACGTAGAATACCGCATTCTAAGAAGTTTTTCCGAATAACGTTATCATCGGGAACTTTGAGGTTCGGTTTTTATACGCTTTTGGAACACAGCCAGCTGGCCCACATTATTGGAACTCGTATTATGCAGTAATGTACTACCAGCAGAGGTGGAGTTTGTTTCTTGCGTTGTACAATAATTTTACACGTCTTGGTGGTTTTATGCTTAAGTGTTGAATTTTGTTGACATATTTATGTAGAATAAGGCATTCTAAGACTTATTAAGCAAAATGTTTTCATTGCAAACGTTTACTTTTAGAGGTATATGACTTTAAAGTTGCCATTCTTTCTCGGGAAAGAATTTAAGATGCGTCATTACGGCCGTGGCGCGGTATCAAGAACGAAGCCTTGTAATACTTTTTTTTCGGCTACAACGTTGCTTTAATTCGTTAAGGTTAGGCAAGCAAGAACTAGTTTTCCTAATATCCTAGAAGAAATATACATAAAAAACAGTGTGAAGCGATATTGTGCTAAACGTAATGGGGAATCTTATTTTCTCTCATAGAAAAACAATGGGAAATTTTAAGTAAAATATATTGAAAAGTAAGCATTTGTGGCGAAAACGTTATTCAAGAAAAAGTCTTTAGCATGCCTTATTTTGCCTAAATATGCCAACAAAAATACTAAATGTCATCCCTGACCTCTTCGGAAAATTGGCCGTTCATTTTAATACGTTCCGATCTAACAATGTCAATTACTATTAAGGTTTTGAAAGGTAATAACATATGGAGCATATTAGCTACTAGGCAAATAATACAATTAACAATAATAATTGTAAAGCAGGCTTTAATTAACCCTAATAATCTGGGTCTTACGTTTCGCACCGTTTACCATGTGGGAATAGTATCACTGGTGTGAAAATCCCACACAGGCCGAAGTTATAGGAGATGCTGACTTTATTCGATTTTTGTGGTCTGAGATGTTTGTATTTTTAAAATGTGCTAATGCAATGGTCCATTGCCGATTGTGACGCCCTACGATGGCCATCGTCGATGGTTATTTCATCATAGTACACTCCAGTGTACACTCCGTTTTTAAGATAGCCCCACAAGAAGTAATTGTAAGGGTGAGGTCTGGTGACCTAGGGGGCTATTCGACGGGATGATCTTCAGCTGCCACACACGCTCATCGAAAAGTTATTTCAGAAGATTTTGGGCATCGATTAGGAGGTGAGTTGTGGCCCCGTATCGTGGCCCAGCTCATTGTCTAATCTATGGCCGAAGTCTTCTGAAAGAACTTGTCAATGAGTGTATGGTAGCTGTGGATCATCCCGCTGAATATCCCCCTAGGACAACTGACCTCACCCCCTACGATTACTTCTTGTGGCGTTATCTTAAAAACCGAGTTTATACCACGCACCCACAAAACCTAGAAAAATTGCGGAATTGCTTTCGCAGAGAAGTGGATTTCCTCAGGAATAACCCTGACGTCATCAGGAGAAGAGTTGGGGACATGCGCCAATGATGTGGACTTTGTTTGGATAGAGGTGGCGGTCATGACGAAACTGTTGCTGCTTTGAGGATGTTAGAGATATGCAGACCTTGGTTATTTGATGAAACATGTTTGTTTACATGTTTGTATCATGTTTCGTAAATCATGCTGTTGAAGGTGTGATAAAAAATGTTTTCCAGTACATTTTTATTTTTTGACGTTCGAAGTGAATCAAGAACGCTTTCGCACCCCAACCTCTGGGTTATGGTGCTGAATCATGCAAGTGTCCGGACAATTAACCTTGGTGTCATTTTAAAGCTCGTAATATCTGCTTCAAACTGACATCTTGATAATGAATGAGGATTCCAAATGTTAGCCCTTTCAATTTGGCTTGAATTTTTTGGAGATACCGGGTATATATTTTTTTTTTGCAGTGTGACATATGGGACATGAGATATTTTTTAGAGCAGTAAAAATCATTTTATGGGACAGTAAGAAAGTAGTTATAGGACATTCTGTGCATGGACGACACAAAACAGCAAGAAGTATTTTGTGTAATAAATATGAAATGTGATTCTTAAGGTATTCCATACACGGTGATTAAGAACAGTACAAAGTATTCTACGCGCTAAAACGAAATGCGATTCTTGGGTTTTTCGTACGAGGATTACTAGGAAGAGTAAACAAACTTTTATCAGACAAAATGAATTATGATTCTTACGGTACTCCATACACGGGCCTTACGAACTGTTAGATGTTTTCATGAGACAAAATGAAATGTGTTTCTTATGGCATTTTATCCACGGGTTGTTAAGAATACGCACAAATCTAAGATGTATTGCACGCATGTGACAATAGAAAACGTAATTTCTGCAGTGTGGAGAGGCTTGGCATTTACAGTATATGCAGCACCGCTGAAGCGACGAGCGACAATAATCTACTTGGAAAGAAACCACTACGCCGGCAGTAATGCTTCACGATACCGGATAATCCTTGGCGCTTTTCTAGAATGTTATTACAGTAGAAAATGCGAGCTGAGATGAGAGAACGGCGCAATTTGTTTGTATGAAGCGTGCGATTGCCACCTACAATGCAGCTCATAATAATGTATTATTCACACCGTCATCATCCTGGACTAAATTGCAGTAAATCTTTGAGATTTTGATTTTATTTACTGTCAGAGAGCAATATAGTGCACAACGTTTTTTATCGAATGGTAAATGCACTCCGAAAATAGAGAGCGCACCGCAATACAAAAATCTTAATAGAAAACTTCACGAGATAGAGAAAGCACGACGTAGATGTGTAAAAATATGCCTAGAAAACAGCAACGTTTACAGAAAGCTTAGCATAAAATACAATACACACTTTACGGGGAAGATCCATATTCCGGAAAGTACAGAATAAATGCTGTAGTGCTTTTCATGGAGAACCCACCCAAATAAATGAACGTTCAGCGCAACACCCATATTTTACGAAAAAATATTCAAATTATGATTGAAACAGCACAACGCATTATAAATGGTGATAAAATAATTTATAGACAACAAAATAACATTATTTACGGTGAAATGTCGAAATTATACAGAAAGCACTGCACAACGTACAGAAATCTAACAGCTACGGATGTACTTTCCAAAACGAAAACATCTACGAAGAACTTATTTAAAATCGAGAAGGCACGGTAAAACACATATAAATCTGAGGAGAACTTTGTCGAATAACAGACAACCTATAAAGTAATGATATGCTGATGATACACGCCAGTAGAATTGAATAGAATTGCAAAAAAAAAAAATTTTAGAGATGTGTACTACGTACAACACCAATTTATCAAATCGCATATCCTTGAGTATAGCTTAAACGGGAAGCAGAGAGTGTAGTGTTGGGAGCTAACTGGACTAAACTGGAACTCAGCCGTGACTGCATTTCGGTATATAACGTCTTATCGACGAATCGCAGTAGTTATGGATAGAAACTCAGTTTTTTTTTTTTGTTCCTCATCCTTATGAATAAAATAACTAGTGTTACGAGTGCTTTCTTGACACAAGGGAGACCAAAGGAACAGTTATCGCTCAGACTTTCTTCAATTTACGACAACCATTTTAACAATCTTACCGCGTTGTGTGTATGGGTGCAGCTCAAGTCGCTGCCCCCTCAGGAGCGGGACGTTGAACTGATTAAGTCGAAAACTACGGTGATGAGCTAAAACAACTTTGTGAAGAGGAGCCTCTATTGAGAATGAAGTGTAAATAAAGCTCCAATTCAATGAAGTTAAATCAAGCCCTTATCCCAGTCCAAAATTTGCATGTAATGCTGTAAAACCTCCACTGCAATTTTCTATTAAATTATGTTATTATTGTTTATTGTTGAGCTACAGAGATGATTTTGGTATTAAAATAAGCGGAATTTGATCCTCTATCAGTCTAAAATTTCTGGGTTTGATTTTCGAAACAGTTTTTTGAGAAAGTTCAGAAAGCTAAAAATGGCAAATTTTTTTCCAAAAACTGCGTTGTCACTCGTCTTCTTATTCGACAATCAAACCGAAAAATTTCATTTTATAGAAAATCAAATTCCGCTTCATTTGATACCGAAAATCATCTCTGTAGCTCCACAACTGTAATAGGACAAGGGTTTTCTCCAGTCTCCTTTCGCCGTTTTCTTTGAATAACTGGTTTTCTACAGCGGAAATGAAAAAAGTACAGGAGTAAAAAAAATTCCTTTTCGATTTTATATCTCTATGTCAAGTTTCATTTAAATCGATCCACAAATAAATAATAATTCATTTTCGCCCAAACCTTCCCCTTAAGTATTTCAGGTCGTCATTTCTCGAAAACGAAGGAGTTTTGAGGGTTTTGTCGCACATGAAATCTTTTTGTTTCGCGTTTATATATATATATATATATAATAATATATTATTATATTATTGTCTTCAGATGGCATTATATTAGATATTGAAGAATGCGATGAGATGCACAAAGAAGAAATTCTGTTACCCACAACGTACGTTTCGCTGTCCTCAGCTCATCAGGTGGGAGGCTTTAAGATGGTCGAAATTCAAATCGTTAAATTCTACAAAAATTTCAGCAGGTTACCACAGTGAGATGTAGCTGTGATACCGAGAATTCCAAAGCTTAAATATAATTTTCAAACTAGCAAATGTTTCTTGAAATTTGGAACATTGTCCGCTACGTTGACTCCTACTCCAATACAGGTGCACCGGGGCGACAGGAA
>LQNS02277999.1:11263874-11276623 GCA_001587735.2 Parhyale hawaiensis
AAACTAAACATTCCTATTGTGTAGCAAGCCTGTCGATACGGGTTGTAAATTGCAGTACGTGCCTATATTTTTTAATGGCACTATAACTCGTGGCCATAGCCGCGCATCGTTGACAAGAGCTGTTCAGTTGCTGACAATAGTCGAAATGTGCCGGAAGAATCGCCGTTATGAGTCGTGCGCACAGCGATTTACTGTGCCGGCCGATTGTCGAAATGAGCTGTAAAATTCGGCTCAAAAAAGGGACATGGCGACTCGTACAGCGCAATTCTACGACAATTCCCCGACACGTGCTACAGTAATTATCTGCAGTCGCACGACTGTCGCTCGACGATTTATTTTGCCTGGGTATAAGGGGCAAATACAGAGTAAGGAAATCTCGCAGCACGAAAATTATTCCTTCCGTGGCGAAATTACTTCCGCCAAGATGGTTATGTTTTGTCGAGCTTTTCTTTCTGCTTATGTGTTCCTCTCTAGATAAGTCAGCAAGTAATGGGTGGATCTTCACGAAATTTACAGGGATTGCTAGTTATATTAAGGGAAACATATGACTAACTTTTGATTAGTATCCCTTCTAGCTTATTTGTTTGCCTGTATGTCTCATTCTTCTTGGTAGCATAACTCAGAGACTTATAGACTAATCTTGACAAAATTTATAGGAATTGTGGTTGTGATTTGAAACAAGTGATCAAATTTTTGTGTTGATCTCCTCGTCCGTTTGTTTGTCTTTTATGTTTACTAGTAACCTAACTAAAAAAGTCATCAACCGACCTTCATGAAATTCGTACGAATTGTCAGCAATGTTAGAAGATATGAAGGACCAAATTTTAGTAGTAATCGGTTTTTCCCTTGGTGTGTTGTATAGTAATGTTTGTCCAAATGTTCATCAGTAACATAACTCAAAACGTTATGAAAGGATCTTCGTGAAATTTTCAGAAATTTTTTTAGAAATTTGGAAAGGCACAAATATCCACTTTGGTGATGATCGGTTTGATCATATGTGTGTTTGATTGTTCGTCAGATCATCACTCAAAAACTTACGGACTGATCATCAAAAACGTTTCTAAAGCTGTTTTTACTAAAAAGAGCCACTTATGTCCAAATTTTAGTGATGATGAAAGGGAAATCCTGGTTGTATTTTTTTCGTAAGCATCCCTTGCTTGGCAGAGGTATACGCTCTCGGAGTGCTCTACTTTGTGCTAAGACTTAAACGTCCAACAAATCACGTTTCCCAATTAAAATTTAGCTAATTCTCTTCCGGGTTTGCATGCAGTATTGATATGCAAGTTGATATGTAAAGCCTCGAAATCTCGGGCTCCTCAAGCGAAGGCCATTACATTTTTGACCAGAGTCTCATTCCTGGGAAGTGATATCATGTACTCGAATGTCTGTAATTGAATAGTATTTTTTTTTCAGTTGCAAAGATACTTTTTGCATTGAAGCCACTAAAATAAACACAATTATTCATGCTGTTTCGACGCAATGTGGCATTAACAGCGATCCGAATTCATAGCAAACAATTACCTTTTTTCCAGAAAACTTGGTGGATTAATTAGGACTTTTGCGGATAGACTCTCTTTGGGAGAATGATGATATGAAAATTTTTCGCTAGTGGATAGCGTGGGGCCTGTCTCTTCATCTGTACCCTACTTCCGAGTTTAACATCTATTCTAGATTTTAAAGTTCAAAAAATACATATTTTACTTGTGTATTTCTGCCGTCATGAAAAGTGCTATTTAAAATAAATATTTATTAAAATATAATGAAAAAAGCAACACTACTGCCATCCCTGGGTGTCAATCAACGTGGTAGAAATGTTCTGTTCAGGATTTTCTGACAAAAGACTTACTACGACTGAAGTGATTCAGTGAGGTTCGGTAGCTACGGTGCTCTGCACAAGCGCAATAAACTGTCAGGACTATAGAGTCATGGCCAATCAAACAATCGAGCGTCAGTGCTTTGTGAACAGCCTGCCAGGACAACGGCGAAGCTCGAAGTGCACGTATTGCTTAGTAGTTGATATGACATGGTCCGTAGAAGTAATAACAAAAATAGGAAGTGGAAAGTAGAGCAGAGCGTCCTCAGCTTAAACAGTGAATTTGGTGAACAGGAAAATGTAAGTGCAGTCAGTGATAACTTGGATTATAAGTGTTCTGTGTGTCAAGCTGTGAAGAATAGTAAAACAGTGAGGTGTTCACTGTGTAAGCAATATGTCATTTACGTCTCGTGGCTGGCAATCAATCAGAGTGCTAGGTATCTATCATTATCCAATTTGCCCTCCAGGACGTGGGCGTTCAGTGTCTGACGGATCGTACCAGAACCAAAACTGGTATTGTGGAATGTGCAAGGATGCAGATACAAAGACAAAATAAAAATGGTGTGCTCAGGCTGTAAATTTACAGCCTGAGCACACCATTTTTATTTGCACTAAATGTTGAGAATTCACAGTAGGAAAAGTACATATTTTCAAGAGGTTGCCTGAGAGTTGGATGGTATATCAAGGATTGCCTATGCAGTTTCGAAAAAAACTTAGCTCCTCAAATGCTAATGATTCGAGGGCGTGTGAAACTCACATGGTAATAAATGAGGTAACATCTCGTGGACGAAATGGAAACGACAACAGTCAAGAGACACATAGCGTCCCTACCTGGAGAAATAATTTAACTGTGAAAGATAAATCCGAGGAATGAAATACTGAGGGAAATATTATGTGCAGGTTGTACACAAAGAACATCTGCAAATACAGGATTTCAGGCAAAGGGTGTCACTTTTTCCACGGGAAGAGATGCTCAAGGTTCATGAAATACGGCACCTATATATGGCTGCAAATCCCGCAAGGTTTGTGGTTTGTGCCACCCAATTATTCATCGAAATTCCTTCCGAAAACGAGAATACCTGGATCCTCCATGTTGCGAAATTCACTTGGATAGTACCATACGTACTTCTAGTTCTGAACCCCATTCGTGGCCTCAGAGGGACCACGGGAAAGCACTGGGATACTGCGGCATACACAAAGTCATTCTCATTCACAAGCCAACAGGCAAAGAGAATGAATATCGGACCGCGAGAAAACAACGTATAGGAATGGTAACAACTCTGGTATTTATGTATTAGCGCACAGTACCAAGCTGGCACGAGTGCGACCTTCCAAGATATGAAACAGGACATTCAGAAGATGGATATTTTTTACAAACAATGTATCAAAAGATGCTGTCAATGGAAACTTGCATGGAAAAGGGACAGAAAGGAATTCAAAAGCGGACTTGGCACCCACCACATCAGGGAAATCCCGCCCAAATGTGGATAAGAGGATAAATAAACTCAAAACCAACCATCGAAACAATGCAATGACCTAAAAGACCTAACCACTACGCCACGGCGTAGTCGACTGTCATTGTCGATAGAAAAAAAAAAAACACCCACGCACAAGCTTGAACGAAACCGAACTATTTTAAGCTCACATGAAGCAAGACATCGGCTGCCCAGCCATTGCATACTAAAGACTCAAAGCTGAAGCAAAGTCTTCAGTGGATTCGTCTCCTAAGAGGAGCACGTCGGTTTCGGAAGACACATGGCCTGTCGGGTGACAAGAGATGATGTGTAGGCAGGCAGGGACTTGCAGCCCTTGCAACGATACCCGCAAAAAAGCACGGCTCAGTGTCCTAGAAAGGAAGCTTTCTGAAATATGTCTCTCTTTGTGGGAATAAGAGAATTCTCCGGTTGATCTAGTTGGCGTTAAGGCGGAAAACCCGAGAGGCGGCATAAAAAGACAGTAAATTGTAGGCTGAAGATTTGAAAAGGAGTCAGTCAGTGGGCCGCTAGTGGAAAATAAGAAATGTAGGACGTCGTTGCGGCGCCGTCTTTTACTGGGCTCTTGACGTGGTCAATACGCTACACTTATGGTACGTTGAATACTAGAGGATGTTGGACGGGTAATTGAAAATGCTATTACTGTATACAACAGCCATATAATAGCTAGAGAAGAATGTAACGCATACTGATAAGGAACACGAAAGTTATGCTACTCCAATAATGATAATAACTGTAATATTGACCATGAGCATATTACACAAGGGATATGCAACATGCTCATATTCATGAGGCGTGCAGAAATCTCTTGGATTGATCATAATAAATAAATGTAAAACTATATTTGGGCTACAGAAGGCAGGCTAATCAGACCTGTTGTAAACTGTCGATAACAGAGGTTATCACCAAGAGCAAGACATGAAAGACGGATGAAAGGAAAGAATAAAATTTCCATATTGCTTGAAGCCAGGTGCTAACGGTCTACGTAGGCTGAAAGCAAAACTATCGCGTAGTGAACTAGCGATGCATTGAAATGACTAATACGCATGCAGTAGCCGAATTTTTGGCTTTTTGCATCCAGAAAAATGTGCAGTATGAAAGTTTACTTGCTATTTACTTTGTACGGTTTAACCTTGTCATGCATGGAGTGCCGTCTAAGGCCTGTAACTTCAGACAGTTTTACTTTTGACACTTTCGAAAATTCAGCCCTGCTCCCTAAAACGGAGTTTTTGCCAGTCTAAAACTCATCGGGGTGCATCTTGCACTCGAAACACAAATCAAATTGGCGAAGCCAATGCATCATATTATATTTGGACAGTATTAACGTTTTAATAACGCAATGGTACGCTTGAAATGTACTTGTAAACTGTTGGTAGATAAGGTTTATCGTTATAATGATAGGGTTAGCTGATTTGTGCAATTGTTTGAAGCTGAATTGTTATAGCGTCTCAACTCAAAATTGTTAAATTAGCAATTGTCTCGAAAAGGACGTTATTTTTTATTTCAATTTGAATATGACTGACTTACTAATTGACTAGGTGCCACATAATTCATAGTAACTTTTAGGGGCATGCTCGCTACTTAGGATAAGTTTTTACTGTGATTTTATCATGCACTGTTGTAAAGCGAAAACAATAAAGGTGATCTGCTTGACGTTCCGGGCGAATCAAGTCGAGTGGGTTAAGCTTAACGAGACTTTGGTGAGACCAGAAAGCATTGGGTGCAAAGGGAGGACTCAAATAAAACTTAGCCGTGACCGAATGTCACCGAAGGACGTCAAAGCGACGAGTCGAAGTATTTGAGGGTAGGACCTCAAGCCTTCGCTGGTTGGTCTCTTAATCGTAACAAAAAAATATAAGCAGTGCTACATTCTTGATGCGAGAGAAATCATAGGAACGGTTATTGCTCGAAATTTCTGTACATGACGACAACCATTTAACCGTATTTTGTGTATGGGTGCAGCAGATGTAGCTGGCCAGTCAGGAGCGGGAGATAAAATGAAGTATAAAAAAAACACACTGTGATATGTTTAAATATGTTTCGTGAAGAGCCCTGTAAACTGAATATGAAGTGGAAATAAGGGTTTACATGAAAGAAGAAGTTAAATCAGGGCGCCATATCGGCTCAGACCTTGCCTCTGTTGCTGTGAGTTTCTACCAGCCTACACTGCAATTTTTTCAATTGATTGTTGAATTAGTATACGTTTTCTTCGTTTATTCGTGTGCCTAAGAGATAAAATTTGAAGTTGACGACGATTTTTCTGATAAAAATTAATTAAAATATTCATGGGCTGCTCAGCTACACCGTTCGTTGATGTTGACGTCATAAATGACGTCACTTCTCAATGCTAGTTTTTGATGAGTCCTCCAGTTTTGCTCTTTGCTTGATGGGCAAGACAGTCAGCGGCATGTTGCTCAAGTCTTACAGAAATTATAAGATTATTGAAAGAAACCGTTGGTTCCTCGTAGGAGTAATGTTGTTTGGCACCTAGTTTATGAACCTGAATGCCAAAGAGGTTGAACGTGGCTAAGAGTGACCCACGAGGCAATAACAACACATCTCTACAATGCTTCCCGTCAAAATGCGCCGTCTCTTACGATTCTGTGCTCTCTCATATGCACGCTTAGTCTCGACTCTACGCTCTACGTAGGTTTGGAACGACATGCTGTCACGCGAACGCCGCCAAGCCCGAAAAGCGGCTTGCTTAGCTTTGAAGGCTAACCGACACCGATCTTCAAACCACGGTTTGTCCAGAGACCTCTCAAAAACAGTTCTCTTTGGGACCAACCTCTAAAAAACAGATAGAGTCAAGTCGCTAAGTTCATGCAGAGACAGGATCACCGCTGCAGAAAACATGAACGCGGACTTTCAGCTCCTGCCATATATCTTTAGTTGAATTAACGTGTGTGATCGACATTCAACAACGTTTATCTTTGCCTGATTATGCCAATAAGTCACCACTTCTTAGCTATATTTTGGGTCGTTGCAGCATTAACGTCCGGACTACGAATACTTTCTGCCGGCACTCTACAGTATATCACAGCAACCACATAGAGCTGTAATTATGTGGGAAGGACAAGGTTATGTTGCTACGCTATATTTTTGCTTTCGGTTATAGTAACGTCTCAATTAATGTAAGTACATGTAATAAAAATATGTTATCGGGAGTGCTTCAATAATTTTTACATCGAATTCAAATTAAAGCAGTGGAAATTTTGCCTGAGCCTCAGCCCGGAAGCAGCAACAGGACAAAACTTATGACTCGTCTTTAAATATCCGATCAAGAAATTTCCTGAATGTCGCTTGAAGGGCAGCCGCATTGCAGCAGTAAAGTTCTCGGCCTTTTCATGCCCAAGATCCAATCTATAATCCCAGCGCTCAAAAACTTGTGGAAAATTTGATAACTTAAAGTGAACCACAACAGGAAATTGAATTTGCCAATGTACCCAAAAAAAGGAGGAATCTTTCTGTAAAGTCAACAATGAACTTATATTAGCTGGTAATAATACAAACAAAGAGGAGTATCTGATTCAAGTGATCCACAACATGATATTTAAGTTCATAATATATACACAAGCAATCAGATCTCTCAATAACCCGATAACGAACTAGCCAGAGTATGTGGCCAGCAGTAACCTTGGGGAACAACCTTATTTGTCGCAGGAGTTCTTTCAACGTATTTTCCTCAATTCCACCATGTGATTCTAAATCTAAAGACCGTTCTTGTCCACCACGCCCCATGTTCAAGTAATCATATCCTGTTTCCTGCACTTCATCAGAGCCAATTTCTAATGAGCGGCCACGGGGAAAATTTGCAGACACGCCATATAATGCTATTCCTACGACGTTGTTCAGTACGAATGCAAAAAAAAAAAAAAAAATCCAGTGGCATGGCTAAAAATCAGCGCCCAATAGTGATTAAGAGCAGTTCTTAATTTGTGCTCTGCAATTATATCATCTGTGCAGTGTTCGTTGGCTATTGTTATTGAAAGAAATTGGACAGAAGAAATTCGTTAACAGCATAAAACGAGGCGTGACAGGAAATTTCCACTGATAACAATCCAAGAAGAAAACTATTTTTACAAACGTATAGATTTTGCTTATGTGGGCGTTTGCTGTATTACGCAAGGTCTAAAGCTTGGAAACCATGTCACAAATTGGATTCGACACCAGTTGGCTTTTTGACGTTCTTTACAAAAGGCAGTGAGCATGAGATTGATTGCATCGTTGATTACATAATGTTTTATCCTTAAACTAAAAATACACATTAGGAGCAACAATATTGCCAGTACGAGCTTTTAATCACGTAAAATTATTATAGACGAAATATCCGGTGATTGGTTCCCAGGAGAGCGTAAAGAACAAAACATTTCGATAAATCAGCTCTTGTGACGTCCAATTAGCGAAACTAGCTAGTCAAAACAACGCAGGCCTGCAGACTGAGCAGGCTGTGTAGAGTTTAGTTTGCTCTGAGCGACGACCGACCGAAAACAATACTGATGAAAAACATTTGTATTAAGATAACAATAGAGAATTTGTCGTAGCACACCGGGTAACATAAAAACATCAGGTAACTAAAAATGTTGATGTTTTTACACGGAACTCTATACGCAACAAATTTATGTGTTGACTGGTAATAAATTATACGTTTGATAATTGTCCATCCATACGGAACTCTGCAGTGAATCATTGATTTGAATTTAGTCTTTTATGCCCGAATAACAATTGTCGCAAGCCATATATTGCCTACTATGCATTGTAGGGTTAACTTTTTGATTTTATTAAGGCATTAATTTAATTCTGCAACTTTTTTTATAACATGATATAGGCACATTGCTATTATATGCTCTATTTACACAGAAAATACTTCATACTGGTGATGATACGTCGTCTATGCATTACCCCAGTTAAAAAATGCTATTGCCAACACTATTGAACTTGTTATCGACAATGCCATCAGGGTTTTCAGATAAAGAAACAATGCACTGTTTTTAAGAATAGAGTATTGAGAAAAAATTCTAAACGAGATTAAAACAAATACTTCCAAAAGTATTTTGGAGGTTGATAAAAATATTCTATTGTGATGAACGATGACCTCATTATTAAGCAAAACTCCTTAACTTTTGGTTCGTGTAGCTGCCTCCGGTTCATACGCTGGTGCAGAAAAAATGTCGCTCTCTTTGATCAAGAATGGGCAACTTAATCTTTAACAATGTTTTTTTTATGATGGGGATTTAGCCAGTGATAGGCATTTCCTAGGATGCTTGAGAGATTCCTAAGCTCATGCTCGGATATTTTAAAAATATAGACTGTTACTGAAACCATTTGCAATCCACTACTGTAAATTTTGAAATCTAAAGCACAGTTAATGATGCACTCGATCGGCTTGCCAATTGATGATCCATCCATTTAGAAGACTTTTCTGTCATTTTTTATCCCATTATTTCCAGGGAATATATATTTTCCAATATTCTGATGCAATTACCAGCCTTTCCCTTTGATAGGATATGCAGATGCCGTTAAGTTTACAAAGCTCACATAGAATTATTCCTTTTTGAGGGCTAGAATGAAATCTAAGACAGTTTTGCAATCGTCAAACCCTTCCACACAATGCTTTTTTTTTATTTTCCATTTTCTGCCTCGCTTTCTTTCAATCTGCACTTCTAGCAATGATTAAAATTATTTTTAAAATATTTAAGTTTCCGCTGCAAATTGCTCTATTGAAAGAAAACAAAACAGAAAATAGAAAATCTAAAATTTTAAATAGCATTCTGGGGCATGGCTTGACGATTTCAAAACTGTCTTTGTTTTCATTCTAGCACGAAAAAAATTCTATGATAGCTTTATATACTTATATAGAAATTAACAATTTTTCAGGAGAGCCAAAAATCTTTCATTTTATGGGAGGAAAATAGTTTGGAAGCATTCAAAACCATAGAAAGCTGTGTGTAATGGTTGGAATATGTTATTATTAAAATTCTAAATGGTCATGCACTTATGATTTAAGTATTTTACACTCACCCCTTTCATTATAATCCAACTTATGCTCCAGATGAAACTCGGAGAAGTGTGTGTTTTTGTTCTTAAATTTAAAGATTTTACACATAGTTTCACTGATATCACACTCATATCTCACTGATGTTTCTGTTATATTTATTCCAATTATTCATATTGTTTCCATAGTATATAGTTCCTAACAATAATAACACCAATAATAGTACTTATCAAATTATAGTTATGTTCCGAAAAGATGAAAATAAACTGAAAGCGTAGAAGAAAATGGAAGAATTTTCCTGAAGAAACTCGATTTTATTTTCAATTTTACATACAGATACAAATTTTCCGCCAAATTGGTTGACTTTCTAAATTTACCCCCACCCCGGAACGGGGACTTTGACTCCCTTTCGAGGTGTTCCAATGCCCCCAGGGCTGAAATTTTTTGGCCACAGGTCTGTTCTTATCCAAGGATAATATTTCACTAAAAAACGAGAATGTCAAATTTTTTTACCCTCATGCCGTTAATTTTACCGTAAGAACCCTGAAAATTATATTTAACTTTCTGTAAAAAATACCACAAAAGTTCTCGAGTAGAAACTTGCGGAAGAGCCGTTAATTTTGTGGGAGGTTTCCCCATTTTCTTATTATCTATCTTGTGAAATTTGTTTTGGGTGGTGCATGCGTTTTACGAACATAGCGAGAGAGACTAGCGAAATATCTCGTCTATCAATTGAATTCATATTTTTCCTGTCACGCTACTGTATATATCTGCATATTTTAGAAGAAATAAGGACGAACATTCATCTCATTAGAAATTGGTAAGAGTTGTATCAACTGGAGCGCTCACCCAAACAGAGAAATCCACATGCACTGGTTCGTGCTACAGATATATATCCGTTATAGTACAGCTTCGGTCAAAATCAGATATAGTCAGAGTTATGGTGTCAGAGACTGAAGGTGCATGTGACAACTTTGGCCGCCAGACAATCGACATTCGCTACCCCTGCAATGGAGTACGAACCCGATAAATGCTGACGCCGTAAGACGCGCATCACAAGAATTTACTCGATAGGCAAGAAGGATTAGATAGCTGGCAGTAGACGGACCCACAGGCCTATTCCCAGTGAGCAGCCGGTACTCAAGCTCCGGTCCTCTATGAGCCATTGCCATCACCTATGTCAGATTCATCTAGATATCTGAGGAAGAAAAGAAGAAACGGAGAATAAACTCAACCAAGGATTTGACCGTGTAAGAACGATTAATTGCTGCAGATCTACGGAGTTAAGGGGACGTTAATTTAGTTCAGGCACGAGAGATAATGGATTAGGGTGGCCTCTGAAACTTTGGTCGTTACTAGTTTGCGACTTCATTAGGATGAGTTCGTAGCTGTGAAGGATGTTGCTTTTAATATTTGTCAAGACGATTCTTAAACCCGGTGCCCACGTAGTAACTTCGGTGCAAGTAGCAGCCTAGGAGCAAGCCAACTAATCAGTTTACGTAGCCGTGGCACGGCTTCAGTTTGCACAAAATTTAACTGTATAAAAAACTCGAAAATTTCAGTCGCTACTGCAATTTTCGTACCTTAGTAAGTGGCCATGATGAACTTTCAACTATCGCTCCTAATTATGATTAGTGTATGTGAACAAAGATTGATATTTTAAGTATTGGTGCACGATGATCATGAAGTCATGGCCACTACTACGCCGTCGGATTAGTTGAGTTGGCTCTAGGCTGCTGGCAGCAACGAAAGTTGTTACGTGGGAACCGGCTTTCAAGCGTATCCGTTATCTCTGCACCGACAACTTCGGAGGGAAATCTATTCCAGATACCCACTATAAACTACGGGAAAAATTGTTGGTTTGGAGTAGTTCTTCGAACTTTAAATTTAAGTTTTTGGCCGTTGTTTCGCAGACGATCATTACGTCTCAGTCAAAGAGCGCCGTTGTTGGGACGTCGTTGAAGCCATTGCAGTACACGAATGTTTCTGTTAGATGCCCTCCGAGTCGTCTATGTGCGAGAGATACGAGCCCGATTTCTTGTAAGCGACACTCTTGTAGCATGTTTCTCAGCTGCGGTATCAATTTTGTTGGGCTTCGTGAGATTCTTCCCACAGCCCTGATATCGCTGCACTGATGTTACGACAAGAACTGAACAGCAAATTTCTAAATATACGGGCGCCCGAGTGCTTTCGACGAATGATTATGTCCTGGGATTTGTACTCAAAATTGTAGTTTGTTTGTGATACTTATTCTCTCATTCATGAGACCGTCAAGCTTGGTCTTGTTGAAGCCTTCCCGATACGGCTGGATGACATAGTTTATTATCATCTATATATTTGCTTATTTTGTTTCAGATCTTAAGATCTAGATCAGTGATGTAAATTATAAACAGAAGTGTTCCAAGCACGCTACCTTATAACGAAGACGATCCAACAGAGAAAAATGAAAGAACGTATAATATTACGATTGCAACATGAAACCCATCCACGAGGGTGATCCCGCACAAGATTTCCGTGCATGGGAATGTCAAGTCAAGAGAGAGGAGACAGAACAGAACAAACAACAATCAGTAGGAGCTTGAAAACTGAAGGACGAAAGTTGGATAGGAAAGGCCGGTCCCAGGGACTTTTTCAATACCACGACTATAAGAATCCGCATGTGTGTATTTGGAAGAAAGATGACCTCAGTAATCGGAGGGCTAATTGGATGGGTGCTGGATCCCCAAAAAATATCCATCGTAAGAAGAGTGCTGATGCGCTAAATGAGGAATTATCCCTAAACTTAAGTACAGTAAAAGTCGCTGTATTTGATGGAAAGCGGTAATTCATACTCGGGATCTTACAACATTATAACAGTAGCCAATCATTACTTCAAAAAAAAAAAAATTGTTCGGCTCCATAAAAAGTCTAATCCTCTCACTCCTACGCCGCCTCCACGCGCCGACGTCCGTCAGTAAAAATCCCGAGAAAAGCAAAGAGAGAAATTTTTTAATGATGTCTACAACTCAGCGAAGTGTTTGCAAGCGATGCTGTGTTATCTAAATAAAAGGCTCTCAATATCATAAGCGATCGCTTCCGTTCTTTTCATCAGAGTCTAAAACGATCATCAAGGCGCTAATTAAACTTGCAGCTGAGGAGGCGATAATGCTGGAACTGGGAGATAGGAGGAGACACTACGTCCCCGTTATAAAATATGGAAAAATATATAATTACACTGTCTAGACATGCAAAAAAAATAAATTAACAATATGGCGAGAAATAAGTCCATTGGCTGTTGGCAATCGTGCAAAAATCATGACTTAATTAGAACGACTCGTCGCGTAAGACCATCACCTGCGGGGGGGGGGGGCAAATTCAACGCAGTCATTTTTTATGGACAGCTTACTCTAGAGTTTTGCCCCTTTCACATCTCAGTAACCCCCCCCCCCCCCCCCCCCCCCCCCCCCCC
>LQNS02277999.1:11290999-11308409 GCA_001587735.2 Parhyale hawaiensis
GAGTCAAACATACAAACGAACAAACCAATCTACACCAAAATTTGATCATTTATGTCTTTCAACATTACTAACAACTCCTATAAATTTCATAAAGATCCAATCATTATTTTTTGAGTTATTGTGCTAACAAGCATAAAATTAAAAACAGTGACAAACGAACGAACAAGCGAATCATTACCAAAATTTGGTCATTTACTTTTTGTTATATACCTAACAACTCATGTTAATTTCATCAAAATCCATCCATAACTTTTTGAGTTAGAGCGTCGAGAAAAATGAGGCAGATAAACAAACAAACAAACAAACAAACGGATGGACATATCTTCACCAAAAGTTAATCATCTGTTCCTCCTAACATACTTAACAATCCCTGTAAATTTAATCCAAATCGGTTCATAACTTTTTGAGTTATCTTGGTGACAGACAAACATACAAAGAGACAGACAAACAGAGACACAAACACGACGAAAACATAACCTCCTTGGCGGAGGTAAATATGATTTCGATGGAAAAGTAGATCCCGTGCACGAGGATGTTCCCATACAGGTGCAGCGCGCGTCGGAACAGCAAGTCTGAATGAGGACGTAGAACAGAATATAGCAACATCAGTACGAGTGTGGAAGGAGAAAGAAGCAAATTGGGCCCGAAAGAAAGACGTCCCGAAGGCCTAGCTATGGCTAAGGTAACCTACTTGGTCCCCCTGGGGTCGCCCATATAACATTGGTTGGGCGAACTTAACAAGCTAAACCGTGTGGCCCATCCTATGTAGGGTATATGCTCCCTGAGGGGACTAGGATAAGAGAACTACCGTATTTCACTATGTGAAAAATGTATACCAATTCCTGGCGGACTTTTAATCATCCCGTAGTACAATTATTTAAGTACCCTCATACGTTAAAGACGTTCGCTAATATAATACATACATATTCATTTATTGAAGTGTCTTTTGCATGTCCATGCATGCGCAGAGTGCAATAACAGTGGTAGTATAAGAAAGTTTAAGGAGTAGGTCGATAGTCGCGGGGAACCCATGCACGGTGTTCCCACGCAGGATCAACGCGCATGAGAACAGCAAGCCGGGAAATAAGAGGAAAATCAGAATAAAGCATGAGCAAGTAGGAGTATGAAAATGGCAGGAAACAAAGTGGGCACGAAAGACAGAAGACTCGAAGGCCTAGCTAATGGCTAAGGTAACGTACACAAGCCTCCTGGTTCGCCGCGCCCCATAACATAGGATGGGCGAGCCTAACTAACCTAACCCTATGGCCTATGTCCCTTCCTATGCCCCCTGAGAGAAGAGATTGCAATATCGGCGTCACTTCATTAACCGTTAATGGACTAATTTAACAGCTACAGTAAATTAACAAGTTTCATTGAAGAAATTGAAGTGATTCCATGAGACTTAAGAAGTGTTCCTTAATTGTACTGTATAGTCTGCTCAGTATTTATAGATTAGATAAGATAGGCGGCAGTAGACGAACCAATAGGCCCATTCCCAAAGAGACACTGGAACATACGCCCCGGCACTCTATGAGCTATTGCCATAAAAGAGCAAAGTTTCCGTAGCGAAAGGGTTAACCCATCCAGGGGCTAACAAGAGTATATCTGTTTAGCAGTTGTCTTGTGTTTACACGTCATTCGCACCAGATTGAAAATGTTTGAAAAAACAAGAAATCCCTCAAGAGGTTAAATATGCTGTACTACAGTAAAGTTATCAACAGTAGAGCTGATGATTAAAGTGTAACTCAGCAACTGACGCCAACGTAACTTCAAAATCTTGTTAGTTATGATTGACTGCTTGTCATGCAGGAAAAGTGTCTAAAAAAAATTATATTCAAGAGATCGAGAAAAAGTTGTTCCCTGAACAAAGGCCGAAATTTATAGTACAAATGTCGAAAAAGCTGGAGAGAACAATACGCATATTGGCAACGGAACACGAATGTAGAAAAACCTCACAGAGGCCATTACGAAATGAATGCGGAAATGAAAAAGTCAAAATAGAATTCTGGACATACAAAAAAGACAAATACGCCAATAAGCACGATTTTTGCTTCTCGGGCAACAGTCATTCTATGAAACGGTGACACAATTAACTTAACACTCTAATACGTTAACTACATAAAACTATTACTAATACCCGACCATTAGGCATTTATAATTTCACGGCACATTTGTTAACATTTATAGAACAGAACAACACAAATGTAGGATCTAAAGATAATGTAAGCATATAACTGCAAAATTTTTTATGTAAACTGCATGATAAACTATCCATTTAAAGTCAATAGAAGAAAAAATATAGCGAGAGAAGGATATTGTACATTTGGTCGACTACGTTATTGGTCAGTTAAGAAGCCCTCCAAGCATTTGGTGTAAAATCTTGTTGATAGCACTCGGCTGGCATGTAGTCCCATTCATGTATGTAAGAAACTTCCAGGTCTTGTAATTTCTTTGAATAACGTTTTTGAAACAGGTTCTCAAACTCGTGGGTTGACAGTAGGTGACTGCGATGGTCAATCTACAACCAAGGTACGTAATACTATTATGTTCTGAACACAACACTGGCTAGGGACACTGTCACGTTGAATCATCAAACTTAGCTGAAGCTGCTGATTCCAGGCATCATTAAATCGATTTATCTAGGTGCTAAACATATTAAATTATGCTTCTTTTCCATGATTCCGCTAACGCAGTGAAGACTGTCCTTCCGAGAAAGACTAAGAGAACTCCATTATGTTTCCGTGTATGAGTGCAGGAAAACGTGCTTTAAATTGGAGAATTTCGTTCTCTCGTCATTGCTGGAAAAAATATTGCAGGCAACGTTGTAACAGAAAACTGTGGCTTTAGTTTTGAGAGACCAAAGAATAGTGAAAGGATTACAATATATGCTTCTCAGCTTTCCTAATTCATGCATATATGGATCAGGCTTCATATATAGAATTTACTAAGTATGTATGTCATACTCCCTACATATGAACGTAATATGGCTGTAGCGGTAAGCGTGCTGACGTATCCTTCTAGTAAAGGTGTAATCGGTTGGTAAAGTAAATTCAAGTCGAGCTAAACTTTTTGGGGCAGGCTTGTAAGGAAATTCAGATAGCTGCTTTAGTTTCGTCATTTTTAATCTAGTTTCAGGTACTAACCTCGTATCTGCGGCGAGGACTTCAATCTCGCTAAATGAAATAGGACACCCAGAATCCCGGCGAGCTGCTAACGCCTGCAACGCGATTTTAAGTGGCAAAACCAACGGTCCCTTCCGAAGTTTCAGGCAAATAAAACAAATGCAAATTCAGTTAGACCGCATACCACAAACTGGGACTAGACCCGTCATCTAATAACGTATTCAAAAAGCGGTATAAAGCTTACGTTACGCAACTGGACGAATATAATTATTTCGTGTTTACCAAAAAGTTTTCAACTCTCTGTAGGGGCTGTAGCTATACAGTTACATGATTTTCCGTAAATTGTAATTTGAAACGCCTTCAAAATTTGTATCGTAATGTATATCTGTATGTAATAAACCTATCAAACCTATCATTTTTCAATGTACGTCCTAATTTCAATCATCCAATCAGAAGAAAATCGAGATTGCGACATGATGTACATTATGTTGACGTATTTTTCTTAGCAGCAACAAAACCTCTAACCGATATTGTACACTTCGAAAACGTTCACCAGTCTACGGTTCAATGAGAAAAGAAAGCAACATTACTGACACAGATGCTCTTCTTGCTCCCTTTGTACCTGTCAGTCAAAAGGCTGTGTTTCCTTTGCAGGTGTTGTGCGGAGCTGAAATACGGCTCGTGATTCCGTCTAATTTCTAATTAAGATTCTCATTTCAGTGGACAATTCCGAACTCCGATTAGATCGTGTAATGACATTCATCAAAACAAGGCCTGCCGTGTCTCCCGGCTCAGTTTCATAATCTTGCTGCTCCACTGCATGCGTAATTAGGCTTGCTCCGATACACTGCTTATTGAGTTTAGTAGAAACTGCCGTTTGGATGCAACAGAAGCTGTGGCGAAGCAGACATATTCCATAGAACAAACAATGCTCCTAAGAGGAATGACCTGTGGGTCTGGGGTGGTATTCGTGAAATATATCATCGTGTTTAATAACAAGAGCAGGCTGACAACACTTCGATGAGTAAGGATAGAGAACGGATGATTTCTCAACACCACGGTAGTTCCCACAAGGGCTATAGCTCTATTGACGATGAAAAAATTTGAGAGATACAAAATAGCTTTAAACAAAATGAATTTGTAATATACGAACGGTCGCAGGCCAAAGAAAATCAACCGATGGGTGACTTGTAGCCCGCAGGTCAGCAGTTGGATCATCGCTCATCCTGACGTAGCACGTTAGGTGTAGGGTAAACACAGTTTGCTTGCAATGACATAACCAAACATTCGGAGAATTAGGTGAGAGAACACAGCCGTTAACCTATCGTGAGCACCTGACTCAACGAATACAGACAAAACAATACTGGATTATCATTCCCTGCTTTGGGTATATTTTACTTCCGAAACTTTGTTTGAAATAATGTCCTAAGGAATTCTATTTTCAATCATTTAGGTACCACTAAAAGAAGCGAAGGATAGTTAGTGGGACGTCAAGAAATTTTGTGGATGAGAATTAGCTTGACTTTGTTTACTGATCGAAGATTGATAAGTGAATGACAGCTTTCCATAGCTTATAAATATGAAAAAGTTTCGACTTACTCATGCATTAAGTCATGAATATATGCACTGTCCTCTGATTGTCTAGAACGACTGCATGCTGACTTGATGTCAAACGACAAGGCAACGGCCATTTACACTCAACCCAGTTTCACCTTAGAATAAGATACGGGAACCAAAAATAAGTTAACCCTCTTAGGACCAAGTGAAACGTTGCCTCCCGTAGCAATACAGCATTGCATGTAGTGTCTTTTATAAAGGACACTGGTCTAGGGAGTTGATATGTTTCCCATTCTGTGCATCTGGAAGGTGGTTAATTAACAATAGCTATAACATCACAACACGGCATCCTTTCAGTCTCTAATCACCCAACAGCGGGTGATATTTGAAGCACTTTCTCTCCATCCCTCTCTACGTCAGTATCGCTATCTCGCAGTAGCAGCAGACTGAAGCTTCTGACATTGACTCTGAAGGCCGCTGGCTCAAACCTCGCTGCCAGCGGCGCTTGACGTCATCAACCAGCATCTGGTCTGCGTACTGCTGTGAGTTTACTGACCTTTGCCAGCAATGGGGGGGGGGGGGCGGGCGGCGCAATCGGCGCATGGAGCCTTTTGCCACTGGCGCCATAGCTCTAGACCAGTGGTTCCCTATAACTCATCAATGTAGACCCCTGCAGAGAGAGTGTTAGGAAAGTTTTTGGTCGCCTCATTGATATGTATATATATAAACAAACAAAAAATGCGCGCCAAATATTGTTCCTAAAATGCTAGTGTATAATTATTATTATGATGGTGCTACAGCTACAGTTCATACTTATAATATGGACCTTATCAATGTCTACGGTATTTTAACATCTTCAATTAATGCTGAGCAATGACACGGTTCCTGGCCTTACCAAATAAGTTTTTTACATTGAGCCACATCTGCTGTTCTAAGGTCTCGAGAATGTTCGAGAAGAATGTCCGGGATCACAGAACACCTTAGGCTGCACCTATTGTTGAGTTAAGGAATATGCTTGGCATTCCATTACTTATGTTCGAAAATTAAGATTATGCGTTGAAAATAATCTCCGCAAAGTTAGAATGCACAAAATTTGAGAATTATGATCATCATTTTTATTTGAGATATTTTTGTTCTTATTATCTTATGTTAGAAATTTAATTAGACACGTTTTTCCTTTTTTTTTGTTTATATATATACATTTCAATGAGGCGACCTAAAGCTTCCCTAACAAGAGCAGTGTATCGTCATAATCTACCCCTAGACTTCTAGTGTTGAATGATGCATTATGCTACATTTAGGTAAAACCTGTGTTACAAGGGATAAAGAAAATTTTCTGTCTTATCAATATTAAGTAGAGCACTCCGAGAGCGCACACCGCCACCAAGCAGGGCAACACTAACGAAAAATTCAAATTGGCTCTCAAACCAATATTTTCTTCGTATCAACTCCAAAATCTCATCATTTGCGCCTTTTGATAGCATTACCAGCTTCTGAAATTTTCTTGAAGATCCATTTGTTACATTCTGAGTTGTCTTGGTGGCGGCCAAACAGACAAACAATCAGAAAGACAGACAGGCAAACACGACAAAAACATAACCTTCTTGGCGGAAGCTAATTAACTGCATAACATAAATACAAAAAGAGATATAAAGTACACAGAATATTGAAAACTAAGAGGCAATATATTATTAACTGAAATTCCCTATATTGGAGAATTTTTCTCAAGAATATTCTAGATTTAAGGTTATTTAATTAGCATTTATCCATTACTGCTGCTAGTCAGTGGTTCAAATTGCACCAGATTTGTAAAAAAAGTAATGCATGTTTTATAGGTTGTAATTTTATATGCAAAGAAACCCTTAATAAGTTAAGAATTACTAAGCAAGCGCTGATTTTGAAAAAAAAGAGAATTATTTTAAGGGGAACTCTGCAGATTTTTCGCTAGAAGAGGGGTAAAAACTAGTAAATCTTGCAAATAGATTTTTTTAAAATTTATTTTAATCCTGGATGCATCGGTTTTTGGTTGCATAATTTATTTTGAGCCTGTAAGTACGAAACAGGGAAAGAGAAATAAAGGTTTTCTTTGAATAGACCCCTCAGGGGGTCAACGGTCGACCCCCTGGGGGTCTACGGAGGTCTATAAACCCTTTATAAATGGAACCACTGCTCTAGACGATCTGTGGTCGACTGCAGCCGTATACTCTTCTGGGGCCTGTAGGCCAAAATCCGCAGCACAAACCAGTGCGTGTGGATTTCCCAGTTGGGGGTTCGGTCAAACTCTTGCAAGATCGTCTCTTTGACTGAGTTTCTTCCCCCCCCCCTTTTTTTCTTCTTTTTTCTTCCTGAGTCCTCCATTTCCTTCTGACATAGTGGCAATAGCCCATAGAGCGCCGGGGCCTATGCGTCGGTGTCTCTCTGAGAATGGGCCTGTTGGTTCGTCTACTGCCGCCTATCTACTCTAATCTATGTTGACTTTACCTTTACCACGCTTATACTTATTAGTGTTGCAATCACGTGAAACTTATATGCGCGTGGCTGGGTTCCTGTTCTCATATCATGGCTGGCACCAATGACGCCGTAGCATGATGCGGGGTACCTACTATTTTCTGATATGGAAATAATTATTGGCTTACTCGTAACTGTTCTCAAACCTTGGCTTTACCCACTATGGATTGTGGCGCTTGGTTGCGGGGGAATTTAGTTGGAGATGTGCCTACATGAACCCGCTATCCCGAGTAAGCCTTTTGCGTTGTATCTGGAAGCACCGAGCTCGTAAAGGTAATGTCGCCTTGACTGCACATCTCAACGTGAAAACCTACATACAATGGTTTGTGATGCAGATAAATACCCATTTGGACGCACAAAAGTGTACGGGTGCAGTCGGCCACATTTGGTACGAGCTACGACGGTGTTATATTAACGAAATGCTCGATGGACAATTGCCGCCGCACCCCCCGCCTCTCATTCCAGTGACTACGAGTGAAAAGAAACTGCTGATGTTATTCATTCACGAGCGTCAAGACCTTTTTCCATCCTGTGGGCTCGAACCTTGGCTGTCCCCATAATGAGAGAGCAGCGTTGGTACTGAGATACTTAAGGGAGGAGGGCATTTGATACAGCAGCGACGCCTATCTTTTCGGCTGTACCAGCCAACAAGTTTTCTATATGAATGCAGCCTAGACTAAAGGTCGGGGTCCCTAATTAATTTAGGTGGTACGACTCCCCATACCATCGACAGGTCTGTTCAGTGATTCCTCTAACATTTCTATATAGAGTAGCACGCCTCCCGTTTTCAGGCAATTTATACAGCACCGCCGTGCCTCTTCATATGCGCATGCGTACACTGATACCTCAATATTGTAAGCATCGTTATAGGCTCATGTTGCAGTTCCTAACTGTCCCAGATGCAGCTGCAACGCCCTCGTACCGCTTTCTTTTTAGATCAGCGCCCTTTTGCACTTTTTCTATTATCTCAAGGAGCGGCACCGCAGACTTTGGGGAAACGCCGATACAGAGAAACGCCCTGTGGTAGAAGCAGTCTTCTCCTCCTATAAAAGCCTTCCTACCCACAGATTGCGCAGTGATCTAAGAGAGGAAAAAAGAAGGGACATAAAGAATGTCAGAAGAAACTCGAAACCAATGTACGAGTCAAAACGCATAGGAATAGCAAGAAGAACCGAAAAACATCAACAGTAGCAGTATGAAGGTAGCAGAAGGCAAAGTGGGTTAGACGGAAAGACGTTCCGAAGGTCTAGCTAGCTATGGCTAAGGTAAGCTACAGGGGTCGCTGGGGTGCTGCAAGGAGAAGCCATCCGCTCTCCGCTCACAACCCCCATTGTTATCGAAAATGACTGGCATTCATCTATTTAATTTAAGAGCTTTACCGTAAACTTTAAGCCAGTGGAAAGACTACAAGTTGAGAAACTCTTCATAATCTCTAACATAGGCACGGTGCGATAGTATCTAGGGGCCGGTGGTTCACTGTTCTGAGGTCCATTGAGGCAGTAATCTCCTGTAGGTGAGGCGTTAGCTCAGGCGACACGCAATCGCTGGCACGAATAGTTCGTGTTTTCTTTTCTCGCCACATCAGCGACGCACCAAAGCCAAGATGGCTATCACTTGGCCTTTAATTTCCTAAGCTTATTAGGCCAGGCACGCCGACTTTAATACGGTCCTCAATTACCAGCATTATGCCTTCTGTAATGACCTTTAGCTCACACTCGCCAGGGCCTCACGTTTGGACCCTGAAAGTGTCTCCTCATTCGGCGTTGAAGGCGGTATGTCTTTGCACAGCGATAATTATTCCCTCTTCTTCAATACACGACATTTCCTTTACGACTGCTACTCGATGTTTAGTTGCGGCACAACTGAACGATATTTCCTGAAATCTTTACTGAACGGCCTTTCTTAAGCGCTTCTCCGTACGATATAGCCTCAGCCCTGTTCTACGGTATAGTTCCTTAACGCTTCATTTCTCGTTCCTGAGTGCTTGAATGCACGGTCTTTACTTCCGCCAAAAAAATTATGTTTTTGTCGGCATTTATCCCTCTGATTGTTCATCTCTTTGTATGTCTCTGCTAGTAATGTAACTCGAAAATTTATGAACAGAAATTTGGGAAATTTACAGGGACTGTATGGTGTGTCAGGGAGAATAGATGATTAACATTCGGTGAAAATCCGTTTTGGTCTGTATTTCTTTGTCTCTTTTTTCTTGGCACTATAACTCAAAATGTAACCCTTTAGTGCCTACAGTACACATATGATAGCATTACATGTAGTGTTATTCCTCCGAAAAGTGATGTTCTATTGAGGACTAAAGGGTTAAGAACTCATTTGTCATGAAATTTGCAAGAATTCTTGGAAATGTTACGAAATTTTCGTGACGATCTGCGTAACCGTTTATCTGTTTAGCTCTCTTTTGTTTGTGTGTATGTAACATAACTCGAAAAAATTATACACGAATCCTCATTAAATTTGCTAGAATGTAAGAAATGCTACGACAAAAAAATGCTTAATTTTGGTGATGATCTGTCAGTTCGCTTGTCTCTGTGTTTGAGTTTCTGTTTGTCAGAGCGTAACTCAAAAAGTTAATGACGGATCTTCATGAAATTTGCAGAAGCTACTAAGACTATCACAAGAAAGGAATTACCAAGTTTTGGTGATGTTCAAAAAGAAATCCAGAATTCAAAACCAATTTGAATATTTTGTTACAATCGCGCTGCTTGGCAGAACTCTGCGCCCTAGTAGTTCTTCTCTAGTGTCTCAGCGTAACTGTACCTGTACGATGTTTCGTAAGCGTTTACAGTTCATTCCCTAATGGCTTTTCTACAAGATATTTCCTTCACACATTACTCCACGATATTTCCACAACGTTTTACTGCACCATATTTTTTCAACGCTTTACTGGAAGATGTTTTTCTTGAACGATTTACTTTGAGATGTTTCCTTGTCGCTTAACTGCAAGATATTTCCATAAGCGCGTGACTACACAATTTTTTTTAAAGCATTACTTCTCAATATTCCCATTACCCTTAGCATACAATATATATATATAAATTTACGGTAGTGTCACTAAGGCGATACGGTTGGAAAATATATGTATTACAGGGCGACATCAGACTTTTAAGGCGAAAGGTTCATGAGCCCTTTATGTAGAATAGGTCTGAAATCCTAATAGGTAGAATAAAACCGGGGAAACAATAATTCTACGGATGCGTTTCGTCGTCTTTTCGATAGTAACGATAGTAAAACGCGTTTTGGTTTCTGCCACCCACCATCACCAGCGACCACCACCCTAGTGCAGAAGGCGAGCCAGCAATGAAACCATTGGTAAGGCCGAAAACCTTGTAAGTTAGGAGGCAAGAACTGGTTTTGTCTAGTGTTTAAAGTGTTTTAGGAGTATTTTAAACCCGTATAGCTATGTCATAGGATATTAGCAGAAACAGTCCTACGCTGTACCTAACCTACAAAGATCTCGGCCTAACCGATGGCTTCATTTGTTGGTTAGCTATTCGTTACTTTGCGTCAATCTCTGATTGACCTTACTTAGCGTCAACTTTTTATTTTCGCGAGCTTATTGTTCGTTAGCTTTAGTATGTTGCCTTAAATAGTCTTTGCTTTCCTTATGTCTCCCAAATGACACAAGCCTCACTTATATATACAGTATGTATATATATTCCCTAATTCAGCATATTTCTTGGTAGTTTTGCCTCATTTGCATTAATTCTACCATTGACTTTGCTGTACAGCGCTCTCGCTCGACGACCGAACCTGTAACACGCCGCATGCCCTGCGTTAACAAACTAGAAGCACAACGCTTCAATGGGTGACGTTATCTTTAGTTCATCGTAGAAATAACACTATTTGTTATGGGACAAAATTTAATGTGGTTCCAGTGAACTTCGCATCGAAGCATTAACCTAAAATATTTACCGACTGGGGCTGGGATTTGGCGCAATTAACTAACCAGGGCCGTTTTCTCAATAATTAGCTGGAACCGGGTTCAAACTTTGAATTGAAACTAAAATTAAACCTTTGCTATTTCTTTGTTAGTATCTCAGTGTAACTACTCACCTTTCCAGCATTTGCACAAAAACTCAATGAGTTGCAGATTCTATTTTCACTTTCCAAATGGTGCATTAGAATTACAGTGGGAATTTCGATGCGAAATCTCAATATATCAGCCGCTTTTCAAGCATACACATCAGTCTTAAGATGCCCTGTTATGATATCGATGCAAGAATCCCTAGGTCTCAAGGAAAATTTCAGGGCGCGTTGCAGTCTGCCAAATCGTCATGCTACTTTGTTTAACAATTCCACAAAAATAGGATTAAGATACTATAGCCTCTGATGATAAATAAAATATAGATTGATTCCTAAGCAGGCTTACTGACTGGAGTAGAGCAGGGGCCTTGCCCTCCACTCATGGAATTATCATAGCTTTCACATAATCTTCAAAGATTCCAGAGTGACAGATTTAGGTACCACTGTGTTTTGTGAAAAAAAAGTTAGCACAACTAAATCTAACGCAATGTAGAAAGTAGAAGGAAATAAAGGTCTGGTACACTAACACAATGAAGTAAATGCACACAAATGAAGAGAAATATATATATATATATATATTCATGACTGCTATCATTAAAACAGCCATAACAATAAAAAACATCTGATTCAGGACTGAACTAGACATTTGTTCTTATTTCTTTGCGTATCAGATCGTGCCCTTTTTCCATTTCAACTTCCTAATTTCTACCTGCCCCTATAATTCAGTTAATTAAATTAAGAATTATTTAATGCAAATTTGACCACTTTCAGAGCGCATACCTTCGCCAAGAAAGGCAACGTTGACGGAAAATTCATATTGGTCCTAAAACTAGGATTTCCTTTTTATCATCACCTCAATTTGGGTCATTCGTTCCTCTCGACGGTAAGACTCATTCGATCATCTCCAAAATTTAGTCATTTGTGTCTTGCAAAATTGCTATCAATTTCTCTGAGTTTCCTAACGGTCCGTTCATAACTTTATGGGCTATGTTGCTGGCGAACATAAAATCCAACGTAAAGACACACAAAAATAAACACAAAATAGATCAAAACAAAACTTTGATCATTTGTTCTCCGTACAATTACTAACAATACGTGCAAATTCAATGAAAATTCGTCGGTAACTTTTGAGTTACATTACCAAGAAAGAAGAGGCAGTCACACATAGAAACGTTTGAATAGATCTTCGCCAAAAGTTAATCACCTGTTGCTTCTAGCAAGGCTAAATATTCCTGAAAACTTCATAAGTATCCGTTCATAACCTTTTGCGTCATTTTACTGACAGAAGAATAGACTGACAAATAGACAGACAGACGAACTCAAGAAACAATAGCCTCCTTGGAGGAGGTAATAACGAAGAACCTTTAGTTCTGATAGGGATTGTAGCACGGCAATTTCATTTTTTTTTTTAGGCGGGGATAGGAGGAGGAATGGTAACGGACATCTTCGAACGTTCATTACACTCGCACAAGCTCAATTTTATTAGTTACATAATCAATTCTATTGATGTGTTTGCTCATTGGTGATAGTAACTTGGAGATGAATCTAGAGTTTTACGTATAGTATACTTTTTGATGTCAAAGATAATGGCAGATGCGCTGTAGTTGCATCTTCATTATTATTATTATTAAAACTTCACGCTTGAGCTCCCACGGACAGGTAATACAACCCAAATGAAGCATCTTGCAACACCGGGAAGCCCAAAACGCTGCAGGCCAATACGACCAAAAGCCGATGCCGGCAACAAATTCCAAACCTTAGCCGTCTTCGTACATGCATTATAATTTAAATCAACTATCATCTTATACTACCGAAAAAGGGAAAATACGGCGTCCCTTGTAATACCTTGGGCTGTGGTAAATACCGGTTTGTAGCAACTACAAACATTTCACGAACGTATGCTAGTTATTGGTAATTAAACCGTTATTAAACTGTAGCTCAGAAGTTTATTTCTCTAAGTATCAAAGCTAAATTCCAGAGGTTGTTTCATTTCTGCAGTTGCCGGTTGCTTAAAAAATAAGTGAGCCACGGCCAAAAGTTTTACATCACAGAAGGAATGGTTGGAGCCGGGTTTGGCATTAGCTGACCAGGGCCGGGTCTCAACAAACCATCGGGTATGGCCGAGGCCGGGGCTCCGGAAGGTCTATAACCTAAATGCAGGTTGATGGGAGTTTTATGCTCCAAATAATATACTCAAGTTTCGATTTCTCAGTGTCCAATTTCCTGGTTGTGCCCTTGTAAACAATAAGGTGATTTATTACCATCTGGTACTTGAATTTTTCTGACCAGTTAGTTACCAATGATGTCTGCCCAAAACATCACCTCTCGTGCGCCACCACCTTGTTGACGCCGAAAGCGACTGGGACGAGAGCCTCCAAGAAGAATTTAGGCCTTGGCTCATTCACAGGGATATCCAACGTAGCTAGGGCCTATTTCGTTAAAAGACGTTGTGAAAGTTTGTCGTCAAGCATTTTCTACCCTAGGCAATACGCTTCTCTTTGTGGGATATATTCAGGGTGTGTTTGGTGATGACATTCACACTCTTTGTTACCTCCTTGAAAACCCTGCGCTAGTTGTTTCTGGATACAGGCACAAGCCCAGTAGCTACATTCAATTACTACAGCTCTGATCGTTCTACGATAATTTTTTACCGTCCTACGTAATTTCCGCATGTCCCTCTTGTCTGTGCTTCTGCTTTTCCCCCTGTCTTTCCTATTCTAATGGTTGGAGATCTTCATATGTGACTTTAATGTTCTTGTATCCCGTTCAATTTCTCCGACTATATCCGCTATAACCCCTCCTATATTCTATATTATGGGAGCAGCGCCCCCAGGGGGGGGGGGGTTGTGTAGGTTACCTTAGCCATTAGCTAAGCTTTCGGGACGTTTGTCTCCCGTGCCCAATTTGCTTCCTTCCTAATTTCGTACTTTTTCTGATCTTACTTTCACCTGTCCTTCCTCTTCTTTCACGATTTGCTGTTCCCATGTGCGTTGATCCTGTGTGGGAATACCTTCGTATATGTGTTCCCGTCTCTATCGTCATTCTCTATGTCCATTATTGCTTCATCTGTTGAATCACCTTGGTTGTGGAGACGGAGGCTTTAAAGATTCAATAATCTAATCTAATATCCGTTACAGGGATACCATGTGAAAGACTTTGGGCAAGCTGCGCCTTCTCCTCAGCTGCCGAACATAGTTTCCCTGGTGTATTCTCAATAAAACGTGACACATGCAATAAAGTGAGACACATTATTAGACGAAACTCAACTCATCAACAGGTCTAACTTTATATATACTGCATCAATCGTTTTGAAAATTGATGGGAATATTACCCTAGGAGGAACCTTCTTCGTATTGATGCTCAGTTATTTTGAAAAAAAAAAATGAACTAGCAATAAAGCATAACACGCAGTTTAATATGTTAGCTGTCACGTCATAGCTAGCGTTGCAAGTGTCACCAGTAAGGTTTAGTACATCTTATCAATTTTAGGGGAATTAGAGCACAGAGGGCAGTTTAAACAACATACCTAGAGAATGTAACGAATTTCAATTTCTTAGAAGTACTGAGAGGAACCAAGAGATTATTGCGTGAACCTGGCTGGCTCTAGACGGAAACACCAATAAACGACCCAAAATTTTCCCTACCATTAGAGCTGGATGTCTACAACAGACCAAGCTAGGCAATGCATGTATTGAACACCGGATTCGCTCAGCTGTGGAAGACATAAATTGAATTAAAATATTCACAAGCGTATGTGTCTTCCCTTCCTTGTTTTTCATACAACTGATAAACGAATGCAGGTTCAATACTACAGTAGCAGTCAAGTTGTAGGGTAACGTGTCTAGTACCCGTCCACAATGCTAGTAGCCGTTTACCCGGCACTAAAAACCATCCTGCGTAAAAACTAGCAGTGCTAGAAAGCCATACATAGGCTTAAACTGTTGGCCAAGTAGTGCCGCACCATCCCTGAATATGACGGGCTAAAAAATGAAATAATAAAAATTGGTGATGGTTTCCACATTTTTTTCATGTTTTCAGTGAAAAAAATGTGAAAACCACCATCATTTTTCATCTTTTCATTTTTAGGCCCGTTATTTTCAGGAATGGTGCGGCATTACTTAGTCTACAGTTTAAGCCTATGTACGGCTTTCTAGCACTGCTAGTTTTCACTCAGGAAGTTTTTTAGTGCAAATTGGACGGCTACTAGCATGGTGGACGGGTACTAGACATGTTACCCTAGACAAACGCAAGTTTTAGATAAGCAGTGCGACACACATTTCACCTTTGAGAATATTCAAAATACACTTTTGGCTGCTGAAGATCAACCTCTATGCTGGTGAACTAATATTTGTACATTGATAATGTAATTACTTTAAGCTCATGTATACATACAAGGAACATTTTTGCTTAAAAAATTTTAGTGAAGTGAATACGATTTAGCACATGTGGCGTACAGAGGTAGTTTAGTCGATGAGCGTCATGGGGGCGGCCCCTGGCAGAAGGACGCTATTGAACCGTGTTTCGAGGTTCATGACGTTCACAGGTATGTCGACACCGTATGAAACGAGGCGCAAGAGTCTTCGCAGACACCCACAGCCTGCAGCATGACACACCCTCACCTGCAACACTCTGACCGGTACCGAAAACTCCTCGAACCAACTGAGCAGCGGCAGCTAGGGGTACGGACACACACACACACCATATTGTCACCTATACATCCTCGCTTTAGCTTCGCTACGGTGAGCTGTAAACAAAGGCGTTTCGTATAGCTCAAGCAAGTTCCAACTGAACAATACAGGCAACAAACCCACAGAAATAATAATAATAATAATAACAGTTCTTCTGCAGGCAACCCAGAAAGTTCTTGCGGTTTTGTGTTAGGCAAATTACTCTAAGAACTACACGAACTTTTTCGTAGACCAAAAGAACTTTCAGACATTCGGTTTGACAAACATTCAGCCGTAGTAGTAATTCAAAAGGCATCGTGTAATTCTGAAAACGAACCACCTAGCTAACAAAGCATATTAGAACTATTTTCATTCTACAAGACTCTTTTAACTGTAATAACTACTAGACGTTTCGCATATATACAAACTTTCAGTGTCCGCTGCGCATTTGAAAAAAAATATGCTATTGAACGTACTAAATATTAACTAGAGCATTCTCAGAGCGCATGCATCCGCCCTTCAACGCAATGGTACGCAGCTTTCAAATTGGCTCTGATGCTAAGATTTCCTTTGTATCAGCACCAAAATCTGATCATTTGTGCCTTCTGACAGTATAAATAGCTTCCGTAATTTTCTCGAAGCTCCGTTTATAATTTTTCGAATTATACTGCTAACAAACATTAGTCACACAAACAAACACATCATTACAAAAATGTAATCATCTATGTCTTTTAAAATTTCTAACAATTCCTGTAATTGTCCCAAAAATCTGTTTGTAACGTTCTGAGTTATTGTGCTAACAAGCATAAATTGAATACAGCGACCAGCAAATGAACCAACAGATCGTCACAAAAATTTGATCATTTGTTGTTCGTATTATGGCATTAAGAAAAAGAGAGGCAGACAAACACACAAACGGATCTTCACCAAAAGTTAATTACCTGTTCCTCTTAACATACCTCACAATCCCGAAAATTTCGCCAAGATTCGTCCAGGACTTTTTGAGTTATCTTGGTGACAGACAAAGAGATAGCCAGGCAGACAAACTCGAGGTAACTATACCGCGAGTTCTATTTGTTGCCCCCGCCGAAGAGGTCATGTTTTAGTCAGGGTTAATCTGTCTGTTCTTGTGTTTGTCTGTCACCAAGTTAACTGAAAAGGTTATGGACGGATCTGTATGAAATTTACAGAGAATGTTAGATATGCAAGAAGAAACTCTTTTGTCAGAAAACAAAACTTTACACCACTTTTCAGTGTCCTATTATTCTGTGTGCTCTCGAGCAAACTGTAAACGAGACACTTGGTGACGCGGAAACAGCCGAGGACTGTTCAGACGCTTGGTGTTCTTCATGCCCTTTTGTACTATGTGTCGCCTTAAGGCACATGAGAAGCTGCGTTTATTCAAGTTTGATGAAATCTATGACTATTTTCTATTAAAATTTCTGCGTAATGCACTCTATAGGGAAGTCGGTATATTTGATACGTATTATAGGACTTTACTACCAAACCATAACTACG
>LQNS02277999.1:11308665-11321127 GCA_001587735.2 Parhyale hawaiensis
CTCACAAGTGGGCTTATCACTTTTATGAGGCATGTTCTCTGTAGGCATATTATTGATGACGATGTATATGTTTTAACGTAGAAGTTAGCAATAATTGTTCATTTGTAATTTTAATCATTTTGTCTATAATGAGAACAATAAAGGAGTTAAGGAGTTAAAGGTTATTGAACTGCAATCAGCAGCAGTTGTGAGTGCCTTGATTTGTCTGGATGACCGTCCTCTGTCTTGAGAAACAACCCTTTTAATTCTTCTACTCAATGAAGGGGAAATTTTTGTTGGTCACTGCTAGATTTTGCTGTTCCATAACTCTCAAGGTCCTTTAGAAAGTTGATCACAGTTTTATTACGGTGAATCGCGGCTACGAGTGCAGGCTGCGACAAACCTTGCTTATGCAGTTCAGCAATTCGACCACGTTCTAATTCAGAGTTTGCTTGCTTTGGGCATAGTGACACCTGCACACTGTCAGAGCAAGCCTGCAACTGATCCGAAACGCCGCAAATTACCCGACTACTAAACATTTATTATGCTGGTCCTATAATTTTGATCAACTGAAAAACTCATTTGACAAAAATGTACATTCTTAATAAAATGCTACAGAAGGTATTTTTCATCTTTTTCACCTTTTACCTTTAGGAATTACTGATTCCTAGTCGAAGAAATTTATTTATCACTAAAATGTTATTCTTTACATTTTTAAGCGGTCTTAAACTTTTGATCAATAGTGTATAGTCGAACACACAAATGGACGAAACGATCATCAGCAAAATTTTGTTATTTGTGTCTTTCCATACCTATAATAATTCCTGCAAATTTCATGAAGATTTGTTCATAACTTTTCGGGTTACTTCACTGACAAACATGAAATCAAACACAGACAAACGGACTGACAGCTTATCACAAAATATTGTTAGTTGCTCTTCCTAACATTCCCAACAATTACCGCAAATTTCATGAAGATCTCTTCATAAAATTTTAGGCTAGGTTTCCAAAAACAACGGGGGAGCCTCACCAAAAATAAATCACTTGTTCCTCCTAACATATTACATCAACCTTGTAAATTTCAGAAAGATTCATCAATAACTTTTTAAGTTGTCTTGGTAACAAACAATCTTCAACAAAAATATAATCACCTTGGTGAAGTTAGCAATAGTCAACGGGATGCTGCTATTATCACCAAGCAGTTAATACAACTTCCATTCCATTAAGTAATGCTATTACTTTCCCTTCTACTGTTACTATCACTATGACCATAATTGCTGACTATTGTCTACCATTGCTACAGCTCCTGCAACCTTAATAATAACCATAACAAGACAAAAACGCTTCCACCAGCAATGTATTAAAAATGCTAACAATTGAAAAACAGATGCAGAAAAAAGATTTAACTCCAAAACAGGTGAACTAAATCGACAGCTAATAAATTTAAAATTAAATGCAGAGAAAACAAGGTAGTTTTCATGTAAAACATTATTAAATGAATCGACAACTAATGTATTTGAATCTCCACGCAGAGAATAAAAACACTTTAATGACAAAAACGATAAAATTAAAGCGACTGCTAATGAGTTTAGAACTCTATCCGGAGAACAGGGAAGTTTCAACGACGAAAGATCAACGCGTCAATAATTTAAAAAATATCTGCACAGGAAAAAGAACAACAATTGTTAATTAAATACATCAACTGCTCAAAAATTTTCAACTCTATATGTAGAGAAAGAAGGTTTAATGAGAATGTAACTTAATTATATAAACAGCTGACATATTTGCAACTAAATGCACAGTACAAGATAGTTTTAACTCAAATTTATTTGCCATTTCGTATTTACATATTAAAAAAAAAAACTATATTTTGTTACCATCAGTTAATTGTCACGTTGCTTGGTGGAATTATTCTGTAGTTACTTTCAACAATGCTCACTGGAACCATCTATTTTACAGTACATAATTATAATAACAGTTGATTAGTACGAACAAATATATACATTTGGTAGAAATAAATTTGGAATTGTGGTGCATTACAAAGAGATAGCTGATAGCGCTATAAAGTAGGGATCGCCTGTATTTTATTAATGATAGGTAATACAAATTACAAGTAGGATAAAGTGTTCTAAAAATAAATTAATAAATGCACGCGTATGTATTTAATTCAACTGACGAGAAAAAAAAATTATTGAAAAGAAAATTCGGCTCTTATTTGTGGCTGAAGGGGTCTTACAGAAATTACTAGGTTTCGGAAGGATGAGGCTTTCAAACATTGTGTCTGATACAGAGGCTCTTCGGGGTGCCAGTGGTAAGCCTCCGACTGAAAAAAGCCTCTCTACAGGAGAGGACGAAGGTAATGTGTTTTATTTGAGGAAAATATTTTCAACAGCCATGTGATGCTTCAAGTTTCCTAGTGGCAGTCAGGATCCTACAATAATGACAATAGTGTCATTTCTGATGAAGTCCCGTGTCATGTTCAGATTTGAGGCAGCTGTACGAATTACGGGTCAACTGGTATATAACTCAAAGCAATTGCCAATGGACTGTGTTTGTGCCACCTTAAGTTTGCGTTAAGAATTCAAATACTCTAATTGGAAACATATTTTTTTAATTCTTGTTTCGCGATCTGTTGGGATGAAAAAAAAAAAAATAGTTCCGAGTTGAGAACTTTCAAGTTTTGATCGAACTTAGCTATTATTGAAAAATATCTAAAAAGTATCTAGATATAGCTAAATGTATTTTATTATTATATTCAGTGTTTTACCACCCTAGACGCAGCGAGGCAATTCAGGAGTGAAGCTCGACTGGAATATTACAACGCTTTTTCATCGGTTGGAATATTTTATCTCGGCATTCCTGGCGGAAAAGTTCGGTTAGCTTTTTGCGCTACAACTGGGAAAAAAAGTCGCAAAGAATAGAAAAAGTCAGTCGAGTGGACGGCTCCATTCCAGGCTTTCTACACGAGCAAGAGTAGAGAAGTCCCACGGACTAGGTTGGCTATCTCGATCATCAGCCCACCTCGTGGAACAGAAAGGGAAGAATAGAGAACCTACCTAACTTTACAAAACTAACTCGTCAGCAGGAACTGCGGCCAGCTGCAATATTCTGTGCGGAAAAGGCACTTGGGACCCTTGGATTTGCGAGGCCCAAATATATTGTGGCAGGGATAGGTGCCGCCAGAATATACCCCTGACTCGCTATATGTATCAAGATACGGCCTTTAGACAAAAAAAGTATCTAGATACTGCCCAACTCTGACAACACTATGCACAGATTCATCCCTAATTTCCATGGTGTTGCTCTTTCTGTAGAGCAGCATCCGGGCTATCCATTGTACGCTCCCCCGCACGCGACAGCCACAAACCCCCCCCCCCCCCCCCCCCCCCCCCCNCCCAGGACTCGTCGCCTTCAGTTTTTCGATGAAATGAAATATCAGCGATACGCAATTTCCACCCCAGCAATTTTGGATTTGTTTTCCTAGCACCTGGCTGCTGTGACGGCGGGAACCCTGTCACTGCATGCACGGGAATAAAATCAAACGCTACCTTTGGACAGCCCCGCTTCGATTAAATACGAAACGGTCACAGTCTGTCGTCAGTTGATTAAAACTCGCATTTCCCCTTAGATCTATCGGAATAAAATGCTTGAATCTTCAAAGCCCGCAGGGACCACGTTGTTGCGTCTTAACCCTATTCTAAACAAGTTGTGTTATTTTGCTACAAGAGTTCTTTGTCTTATCGTATTTCTTCCTTTAGGAGAAACAAGTAGTTGTCGTGGTGAGGTAGCATAGGCCGATTTAAAAACTTACTTGCGAACTACTAAGACGAACATCTCGTAAGCGTTTCATACCTTAACGGATATAATTCGAGTAATTTAAGTCTGGTCGCATCCATTTTTCTATATGATAAATTGACAACACATTTTAGATACACTACATCTGATATCGTACCATAAAAATAGTAGAAATCTTCGGTGTCAGACATACCGCAACAAGGGAAGTCTGGAGGGAGTTTAATTTCCTCACTAAATAGTACGTGAAAAAAGACAGTCATTTCTAGTTTAAGAGTTCCATTGAATATAGTGGAAAAAAGCATTAACTTGTTTTGAATAGGTAAAATTTGGCCAACGTAGTTCCTGTCTTGATACAGATACCTAGATTAGCGTAGGTAGTGTACTCACTATTCTAGATTAACCCTTTGCCTCCTGACGGCATCGTCAGATGCCACTGTCTATTTTTCCCTATACAAAAGTTATACATCATGTAAATTACCCAAGACACTAACGGCATCTGTAGTAGCTGATGCAAAAATGCTGCTTTTTGCAAGTAAAACTAAATTTTTTCTCAAACGTGTGTTTAACTAACCTATTTTTCATAAATTTAACAAAAAAAAGTGAAATAAAACGTTATCTGAATTTCAGGAGGCAAAGGGTTAACGTATAACCGCTAGGGGCAAATGGCGATAGGTTCGTTTTAGGGGCAAAAAATTATTTCGGCCTCAGGAGAGTTAGAAGGACTGCAGACAAAAAATGAACGCATAAACTCGAAGAGCATTTATTTGCGGTTATTTCAGTGTTTGTATTGGTTTGCTAAGTTAAAAAATGAATGTGTGACACGATTTCTTCCAGGACCGTGCAAAAAATGTTTCAGAAAACATTCGCAAAGTTTCAGAAAACTTGTCATTATTCACCCCACAGATTAATTTGGGGGAGGGAGCATTTGGCGATCGCTAGAGACAGTGGGGCGATTGGCAATCGCTATTACTTCTATAGCATTCCTATGTAATTATTAATGACACCACAACCCTTTGAAAGTGGGGTACTTTACGATCGGTGTGGGGGCAATTGACGATGGCGTTACGATCGTCAATTGCCCCCATTTGTGCCCCCACACCCCCACTGATCATTAAATGCCCTATCTGCGATCGCAATTTACCCCATAGCGATCGTCAATTGCCCCCATTGCACTAAACCTTGGTTAAGGCCTTAGACAACACTATAATGCCGTGGTTAGGGCAATAAACAACGCTACAATGACTGACTGATTGACTGACTGACTGAACCTCAGTTGTCGGTCCACCACCCAGAAAAAAGAAAGAGGACTACTAGTGAGGCGGCTAATGGAAAAAATCGCGCATTTGATGATACAAGCACCAAAATTAGCATGATGACTTTATAAGGTATACGAAATAAATGTGTCCGACTAGCCACAGAAAAAGTCCAAAATGACTGCCATTTTTTTTTCAAGATGGCTGCCAACTTCTTCATTTTTGTGATAATTTGAATGAAACTTGATACAGCTTTGTAAAATCGAAAATAAATGTGGGTAAGACTCATATACTTTTTTCCATTTTCCCCATAGAAAACGAGTTATTCAAAGAAAACAAAGAAAGGGAAGGCTCGAGGACTACGAGTTTTTGAGCTACAGACATGATTTTAGTATCAGAAGAAACGGAATTTGATTCTCTACAACATAACCTAGGTTTTTCTTTAATTTTCGAAAAAGTTTTTAAGATAATTAAAAAAATCAAGTTTTTTCCAAAAAAAGTGTGTTGTCACTCGATCGTTTCCTAATTCAAATATTAAGAAAAACTTAGGCTATATTGTAGAAAATAAAATTCCGCTTCTCTTGATACCAAAATCATCTCTGTTGCTCAAAAACTGTAAGGGGAGATAGTTTTCCCCCAGAATCCCCTTTTTTCCGTTTTCTTTGAGTAACTCGTTTTCTACGAGGAAAGTGGAAAAAAGTACATGAGTCTAACCAACATTTATTGTCGATTTAACCTATCAGTACCTATCAAGTTTCATTCAAAGTGGCACAAAAATGAAACAATTGGCAGCCATCTTAAAAAAACGGCCGCCATCTTGGCTTTTTCGGTGTCTAGTCGGGCAGATCTATTTCGTATAACTCATGAAGTCATCATGCTAATTTTGGTGTTGTATCATCAAATGTATGATTACGTTGAATATTTGCCTTTATCTGCCCCGCTATACTGCAGCATGAAATGTAAGATATATTATCTTTTTGTTTGAATGTTTAGTTGATAATTACGGTATATATCTATGCTCTAGTATGCCAAATTGCCTTCAAATGAACAAATTACAGACCTATCGTCAATTGCCATACAAAAATCGACATTTACCCACTGGGGCAAATGGCGATCGCATCACTAAATACGATCTCTATTTAAAACAACATTATGTTACTTTCATTACGGGAATAGAAGCACAATGTATGAACACACTGTGTGGTACTTAGTTTGTTTTTCGACTGTCATTAGTATATATGCTGGTTAGATGTTACTGAGGAAGAAAGTTCGTAAGTTTTCAAAGTGATCTGCCAAGCAAAAAAAAAAAAGACAAAAAAGGTACTTTTCGGGTTACTCGATATAATGATTTATTTTAAAATTTATACTTTTAAAAATCAAGTTAGGGGAGAAAATGGCCTAATTGTGGGAACAGGATAGAATTTTTAGATTCAGCTGAGGAAAATAATCCCTAATCGGTCAAAAAGAAAACACAACATAAAGATTGAGAGTTTTGTAACCAAGTGTTACATGTAGTTTAACTATACTTTAACAATGAATTAGCTTGATGTTCGGCTTGCAATCTGACTAAGCAGTATTACTATTCAGAAGGAAAATTGTTGTTGAAAATACAGCGAATAACTCGCTGATACGAAACGTTATACACCGTCAATAAAATACTAGCTGGACCCGTGAAACTTTCACGGCTTTGCAAGACTTTTCACACAGACCCGTGAAACGTTCATAATAATTTAGCATGGTAATACCACACCACACTCCCTCCCTAAAAAGTTACACTCGCCCTTCACTGGAAATGTGGCCTTAAAAAAATATACTGCTTAGGGCCTAGCTTTTGTGTCTTGCTGTTCCCCCCCCCCCTTGAATTTTGCTAGCACTCCTAGTGCCCACCCAAACATGGAAATTTTCCAGGTCCCAACCCGCTCATCAGAAGAGCCCAGGGGCATGAACATTATAAGAAAAACCTTGCCCAGCTGCACAGGACTCCTCACCTCCGCGTATCATTGGATCCGTGCAATATTTATAGGCCTATAAGCTAGCAGCACCAGTGAAACGTTCAAGATCTGGCTTATGGCGTTTCACAAAGATCAGTGAATCCTTCGAATTGAATCATGGCTATTCCCGTCAACATCACAAACAACTCCGAGATTCGATGTATGATATCTTATACGACCAGCCTTTTTGCTGATAATTACTGAAGCTGCCCATGTCTAAGTGGCCCGTGGATTATATTTATAAGTCCCTCTGTCTTACTGGACCCATGGAATTCCTTTGGCAGTAAACAACGGTACAGGTTCCCCAAAATTTATTCCTAAAACTTTTGGGCGCATAAACAATTAAAAAGACCTGGCCTGTGGCCGAGAGATTAGTCACCAGCCGTATCAGAGATACGCCAGCTTCCTGAATTCAATAAAGCGCAAAACAATGAAGAATGAAGGACGTAAATCGCCAATATATTTGCCTCTTGCGTTAGCTGTAGCACAGATACTGGATTTTGCATGTAAGGCCAAATGCGAGTTGAACAGTGAATTCAGGAGTAACACACGAAGGAATGAACGAAGGAACAACGCTATTAATATTATAGATGGCTGAGTTGCTTCGTACAAATCAATATTACACATTAAGGTTGAGACATACACGAACTTTACGAGCGTAAACATCTCATTTTTACCAAGGGTCTCTGCCTTGCGCACAGCTAATCTACGCCGCATTTTATATACACTTTCCAGCCGACGTTCCAAATTAAAGACTGGACGGTGCCAGTTCTCTCTAGTTTTCGTAAATAATATTAACCCTAACCGAGCGCCAAGGCGAGACAAATTTGTACCGCCCAATAAAAATGCTTATAACTTCATCAATATCCGAGTTTTTTCTTTCAGAGTCTCAGAGTCATTTATTCATCTATTATTCCACCTACTTATTCAAAAAATAATGGCTAAGAGTAGTTTTATTGTTAATTAAATTTGAATATAAGAAAATTTAACCAGAGCGTACTGGGTGACTGCTCCAGTTGCACATCTGTAGCAGTTGTCATACTTTCACGGTAACTGCAGAAGCTATAGGCAACTGCACAGCGGCACTGCACAGATAGTTGCAGCAGAGAACAGAATGGGTCAGACTTCAATGACGCTACCTGACGTCCACCCAGAAGCGCGCACTCACGGAAATTTCATCACCGAATTTTCTAAATAGTGATACCTATCCCGATTGTTGGCCATAATGTGCGGGTATCTTGGAATTTTATTGATGCTAATGAGAAATTAGGAAAAGTCACGGAAGTTTGGGCACTGAAAATCACTGAGCGTAGAACAATGAAAGAAAAACGGTAAGGCGGTACAATTTTGTCTCGCCTTGGATCAGATAGGGTTAACAAAAAGAACATCAATGGTATTGGGCATAGCGGCATCGACGTAAGAGCGTATTTAGCGACGGAGAACCAACGGCAAAGGCGCCTCGGGGATGTGGATAAAAAAAAAACATTTATTATCATCCATACAGTAGATACACCAAACGAGGTTTTCTTTAGCCTTATTATTCGAGAATTTTGAAGAACTAGGACTTCGCCGTGCTTCATTTCGCCTCTCAGTGCTGGAGCGTACCGTTTGGTGATCGAACCCCGGCCTCCTGCGGTGCAATGCAGTCTGCCTCCAATTACGACCGCTGCTTGTCATGTATCAAAGAGACGGCCAGAACGAGACCGAATGGATGGATGGCTTAGCAGGAAATTTACTCTTAGAAATCAAATTTATTTTGCTTCTTTTGAGAACTTATCATACCAAGACTAACAAGAGACTCATCACTAGGCGCTATTCTGCTCTATTTAGAAAACATTAAATTTTTTTCTAATAAGGCTTCCAGCTCGTTCATATTGGTAAATATCATAACTCTAGCATTCTGAAGTACAGTAAGTAAGATAATTCAGTTATAAGTACACTCGTATTGTTTATGCAGTGGAACACACGAGTGGTAGCTGAGGACCATCCCATTTCACAAGTGACTTTTTAGTACCTAACTCGCCCGTTCAGTCGGAGTTGGACGTGCTGGACACCCTGATCTGTGTTGGCATACGACTCTTTCCGCGGGATTTGTATTCGACTTTGTGGAAATGCATGCTTTCACGCTAGCCGCCATGATTTGTTTTTTGATTAGTTTTGTAGCGGTTGAGGTGTCTGCGGTTGCTCAGCGCCAAATTTGGGTTTTCCTTTCCTGTGCCTGCACAACCGGGTGTGTAGTCTTTATAAAGAGAATATGCCTTTATTCTGTTCTACTTGGACTCATAAATGTCATAAATGTTGACTGCAGTATTCCCCAATCGTTACATACATATTCAATTTAATGTCATTTCCATAGGCTTCATTAATTACAGATAATACAAACAAGCATCAGCTCCTGTTCCAGACAATGAGTTACTGGAGGAAATCCGCACCATAAGCTGCTTATGAGGCAGCCGTTGTTGTATGAGCTGCCGTGAGTCGATTATGCGATGGAGCAAAGAGCACAAATAGCATCAAAGCAGCCGTTGGAGGTTCCACCAAAGCTCAGATTTGCTCGCAGGCTCGAAAATGTCTCACTCTTACTGGGTCTCTGAGTGGCTGCAGCTGGCCACTAACTATTGCTCCAAAAAATCCGCGCGGTGGACCATGTAAAGTTTTTAATTTATGGCACATACCTACGGTATCTTACGTTTCGTTACATCCTGGTTTGTTAACAGACGGCGCAGCGTGAATGGGCACGGAAATGCTTGTTGAGATACTAATACCATTGACTCAATATCAAAAGGGCTGTTCGGATAAGGCGGTCGAACCTAAGTTCAGATCGGCTGGCAAAGCGCAAGCCTGCGCCCCACTTATGCCAAGACTGTTGTACTTGTTGCCTGGTGCTTGAAGAGGTTAGCCATCGCTCAGCAGACATTTGGAAGGCTCAATTCCAATACAGTAGCATAAGCACACTAGCATTAGGCTATCAGATGGTATTGCACTTAGCTATAAAATTCAAATACTATTGATGTTATTGGTTAAAATTAATAATATTCTTAGTTTAAGTTTCCCTATCACTCAGAACTCTCTGTGAACCAAAATAGCGAAAAAAGAAAGGCTATGTATACTATGCTAGGGTACAATAAGAACCTTTGCATTTGGATAGCAAACTGGCAAGGACAACACTGGCAATATTTTATTATCTCGGTTTGACCACGCGTACTTAGTTTAGGTTTATAAGGAAGAAAGTATAGAGCAATTATATTCAGACTCCTCCAGTGTGGGTGTGGGTAGGAAGTGTCTTCTGTGGAACGAAGCTTCTTGAGAAACTGAATCCAAAGCGTTACTAGAGCACCCCTAGAGTGCATACCTCCGCCATGCGATGCACTGTTAACGAAACAATCATATTGGTCCTGAAACCAGGTTTTTTTCTCTCTTCACCAAAACTTGGCCATTTGTGCCTCATTACTTTACTTGGTCCTAAAAAAACATCGGCGTTAATGGGTTAAAGCAGTTCCTGAAACTTGCTAGCAGATCCGTCAGTATATGAGTTATATCATCACAAAGACAAATACACGGTCAAACACACAAGCGAACGAACCGATAAGTAATTAATTAAATAATCACCATGCAAAATTTGATTACTTATGCCTCTCAACATTCCTAACAATTCCTACAAACGTATTGAATATCTGTCAATAATTTGAGTATGTTCTGACAAACGTTAGTCATACACACAAAAGAACGATCCGATCATTACCAAAAATTATTATATATATATTTATCTTTTAATATTCCTCATTGCGCCTGAAAACTTCATAAAAATCCATTGATGTCTTTTTGGTTATGTTTCTGACAAAAATAAAAAATTAAAGGTAGAAACAAGCAAACAACAGATCATCAGAAAATTTGGTCATTTGCTCTTCGCAATTTTCCTAACAATTCGTCCATAACTTTTTGAGTAACCTATTTTATCAATAAGAAAGATGTAGACAAACAAACAGTTGAACGGATCTTCACCATAAGTTAGTCATCTGCTCCTCCTATCACGCCTAAGAATCCCTATAAATTTCGCAAATATCCGTCGATAACTGTTCGAGTTATTCTGGCGACAAACCGACAAACTCGAAAACACATAACCTTGGCGGGGCAATCTATACTATAATAAGAGAGCTGTTTGTCAGTCCGTCCGTCCGTCCGTCCGTCTGTCCGAAGCCTTATTTTTCCCCTATCTAATACTGAAGTAAAATATTCCAAGGCACCTAATTTTTTTTTGCAAACCGTATCCAGGATACGTGCCCGGGAATTCCCGCGGCTGTGAAGGCCTGGTCACGGCCCTTTGTGAACTTGGTTGCTTTTGTGCCCTTGGTGGACAATGTGGACTTGGTGAAGTTCGTGGACTTTGTGGACTTGGTGGACTTGGTGGACTTGGTGGACTTGGTGGACTTGGTGGACTTGGTGGACTTTGCGGACTTTGTGGACTTGGTGGACTTGGTGGACTTGGTGGACTTGGTGGACTTTGTGGGCTTTGTGAATGCAGAAGTATTGTATAATTTTTCGATGGGATGGTAAGATGTTTTCAAATACATATTCTTATGACTTATTCAACAAAAGGGTTGCGTTTGGTGCACTAGTTATAAATAATAAAGTATCCAAACGGCAGTCGGTCCTTAGTGGAGGCCCGCAAGGTACTACATGTATACTTGGTTCAATACTGTTCATTACCGTGGAGAATGACATGGGGCAACAATCCAAAGTTGCCGTTGCTCCTCGTCTGCGGACGACACACGAATGGTCGCAGCGGTACTGTCAGTGGCAGACTTACGGACTGCACAGTTAGATTTAACTAACATCTTTCACTGGTCAAAGGATAACAGCAGGACCTTCAACGAAACAAAATTGAATCTGTTACGATACTGAACAACCTTTTCCCTTATTGAATCAACGGCATGCTGCACGGCAAGTGATGGAGTGAAGTCGAAAATAAAATAAAATTTTAAGAGACCTTGTTGTGAGAATGCAGGATAAGGGCACTTCTGGTAATCACATGGCTGGAGTTGTTACCATAGGCAATAAATTATTATTATTAAATCACACCAGACTGACGACGTAGTAACGGAGAAACTCCATTATTATTACTATTAAAACTTTACGCTTGAGCTCCCACGGACAGGTAATACAACCCAAATGAAGCATTTACAACACCGGGAAGCCCAAAACGCTGCTAAAGGAAATCCAGCAAAAAACCATTAACAGCCGCTTAAAAGCCTGAAGGCTAACACGACCAAAAGCCGATGCAGGAAACAAATTCCAAACTTTAGCCGACCAGGGCACGAAGCACCGACAGAACTGATTAGTTTGACATCTGACAGCCTCCAAAGTGAAAGAGTGCGCACCGCACGCAGCACGAGTCTCTCTCCCAAAAACCTTGAGGGCAGGGAGAGAAGAATACAACCAATGCC
>LQNS02277999.1:11341718-11351959 GCA_001587735.2 Parhyale hawaiensis
AATGCTGACGTGAACCCCACATGGGTATTTTTTGATAAAAACCAGTAGGTGCCCATATCGGTTAACCACATGGGCACCAGTGGACAAGCCACGTGGTACCAATATGGCACCCAGGACAGATTCTACTAGGGATGTGCATGCTATCCCGGCGACCGAAAAAACGCTACTTGAACAATACACCAACACCTGGTGACCAATGTACTGTATCGGACAATGAAGTCCGTTAGGCATTAAAGCTACTCAAAAATAATAAAGCAACAGGTGCGGACAACGTTCCCGCCTACGCATACAAATACAGCCCTCCGAAGCTTGTAACCATACTTGCTGCCTTTCTCTCTGGCTGCCTTGCTCTACATATCTTTCCTCCAAGACAATCTAATCAGGTCATAATATTGCAAATTGTAAAAAAGTAAAAAAAAAAAGTGTGTCCAACAAGAGCAACTTCCCCCCTATAGCCATAGCCACGTCTCTTTCAAAGTTAATGGAACTAGTTCTTGAGAGACGGATGGCAATATATATGAAGATTGCAATAACCAATTTGGCTTTAAAGCAAAACACGGCACAGAAATGGCTGTCTTTGCGCTAAAAGAAGTTATAAATCATTTCACCGACAATGGCTCTCCCATGTATCTGTGTTTTCTAGACCCTAAGGCAGCATTTGATAGAGTGCATCAATACTTTCTGTTTAAGTGTATGCTGGAGAAACAGATACCACCCTACCTTGTAAAAATGGTAAAATATTGGTTTCAAACCCAGAAATGTCATGTAAAATGGGGGGCGAAAACAACAGCGTTTTGCATAACTAATGGTATACGACAAGGAGGCCTACTCTCTCCCATTCTGTTCAATATTTTCATTGACTGTATCCATACAAAGTTAAATGCAGCTGGAGTAGTCTGTCATATTACCAACTAGAGCACCCTGAGAACGCATACCTCCGCCAAGCGCGGCAAAGGCAGTAAAAACTTCGAATTGGCTGTGAAACCATAATTTTCTTTGTATAAACTCCAAAATTTAATAATTTGTGCCTTTTATAGTAATAACAACTTGTGCAATTTTCTTGAAGATCTGTTGATAACTTTTTGAGTTATACTGCTACCAAACGTTACGACAAACATGAGTCAAACATACAATCCAACGAACCGATCTGCACCAAAATTTAACCATTTATGTTTTATAACATTACTAAAAACCTTTATAAATTTCCATTCATTATTTTTAAGTTATTTTGCTAACAAGCATAGAATTAAAAACAGTGAGAAACGAACGAACAAACTGATCATTACCAAAATTCGGTCAGCTCCTCTTTGTTATATACCTAACAACTCATGTTAATTTCATATAAATTAATCCATAACTTTTTGAGTTATGGCATTGAGAAAATGAGGCAGACAAACAAAAAAAAAAAACAGATGGACATATCTTAACCAAAAGTTAATCATCTGTTCCTCCTAACATACCTAACAATCCCTGTAAATTTCGTCCATATCCGTTCACAACTTTTTGAGTTATCTTTGTGACAGACAGACAAAGAGACAGACAGACAAATACAACGAAAACATAACCTCCTTGGAGGAGGTAATAAAGCAGTAAATCAGTAAATGCCCTTAGTTGTGCTGACATCATGGTGCTTGCCTCTCTCCATGCTACTGGACTACAAAAGCTCCTCACAATCTTCGAGGGCGACGCGAATAATCTCTACATTGAATATAACACAGTAAAAACAGTATGCATGTATATTAGGCCTAAGAGAAGTAGCCTTCCCGGTCTTAAACATTCTGTTCCCAATGGTGTAGAGCTTAAGTACGTAAGCAGCTTCTCATAACTGGATCATAAAATTACTGATGATTTTCGTGATAACCAGGATATAGAGAAAGAAACGCGGAAGCTCCGTGGAGCTGGTAACAGATTAATTAGAAAATTCAGTCAATTATTCCGGACCTATTGATACCCCCTGTACTGTAACTCACTTTGGGGTAACTTCAAAAAGAATTCTATTCAGCGCTTGCGGGTTGCTTATAATGACATATTCCGCAGATTAATGAAAGTGCCAAGGTCTAATAGCGCCAGTCTGATATTTGCTCAAAAATACACTGATTGACTCAAAGTCAGGACCAAGAAATGCGCATGAAGCCTAAAAACCAGGATTGAATCTGTTGCCTGACGGAGGCCAAGCAATGGGGCGTAATCATGTCTAATATGTAAGATCACTGCGACATGTGTGTGCTGTGTGTAACCTAGAAATAAGATGCATTCTCCTGTGTACCATATATCATTCCAATTTTGTAATGTCTATGAGTACTCTATAAAGATTATTATTAATAATACAGTAGATATTCGTACCCTGCTCAAGTTCTTGCGTTTAAAAGGAAGCGAATTTTTTGCAGGTGCCTGAGCCACGTTGCGGAGAAAAAAACGCTGCAGTGTAAATATCGCAAGTGTGAAAGGTTTCATTTGAAACATTATTGTAAGCTAAACTTAATTACGACGCGTTTTTTTTTTTGCCGCGGCGTTTAAAAATGCAAGTGTGAAGCGGCCCTAAGGGCCGCTTACTTACTTGCTAGTCCAATTTTCCTATAACCTATAGCTAGCATACCATTGGTTTGTAAGAACTTATTTATGCATGAAATGGCATTATTGATTCCAACTGTACAACTTACAAATATACACCAACGAGTTTGTCTTACGTTTTATCTATGAACTATCGGATCATGGGATTGCTACTTAGAAGCTAGGACATGAAGTTTAAAGTAGCATCCTTGACATATATCAGAAAAATAGAGAGAGAACTTTTTTGGGGTAGCTAACCAATTTATAATTAGGAATTACCTATATTAGCGTGTTTCTCCAGAAAAGTGTTTCAACTGTCCCTTCCTATTTTGTCTTGTAGTTGATGTACAGAGTTCCGGATGAGTGTAATTTGTCAGTTAGAGCATGTATTGAGGAACTTCTAGTCTTCGAAAAGTTATATATTTGGTTTGCGCTCCATAAATGCTTCAAGTTACTTTTTTTCTCATACTGTGCGGTAATATACTGTAAAACAATGCACTTTGTAGATTCCAGATGATCCTTTTACAGGGCTATCAAGGTATTGAGAGCTATGTAGGATTTTTACCAATAATCGCAACATTTTAGTCGCACTGGTGATATCTTATGATAAATTAGGACCGTTTAATCAAAGAGAAAATGAAAATCACAAACGGAGACTATAGTCGACGACCGAGTTGGTTCCCCAGGTGACGTCACAGCTAACTTGCAAGCAAAGAGGGCGGAGTCCGAGATGGGCGTGGGGCGGCCTATGCGCTATTATACCATGGTTGTGTGCATGGCTGAACTACGTTAACAGGTTCGTTCATCGCTTGACCATCTTGAGACGGTTCTGCGCATCTGCTCGTGTGACGTCACGTGGAGAGAAGATCGTCGGTGTTGCACAAGTATCAATAGTGTTCTTTGTTCATTTATACCTATGTTTCCGCTACCATGGGCTGATAATTGATGTTCGGCTATCTTGAACACGGAAAAAGTAACTAGGTGAACCTTCTTCTTTTTCCTAAAGCTCCGGAGTAGCGAAAAAAGTGGGTTTTGGCAGCAAAAGAGGATACTAAGTTTTCGCTCTCACCGGTGACATCTACTGAGCTTCAAACATTTTTTTGCCCCTGTAACATTATAAACTACTACGTCATAATGAGCAGTAATTCAGTTTTCCCTCCAGATTTTTCCATGTAAAATCAGTAAACGCCAATTTCTCTTAACCCTTTTTCTACGAAAACTCCGTTCTTGCTACGAGGTTCTAAAAAAAAGCTCATAGAAAACACTATCATTGTAGTCACTTGAGCTCACCCACAGTTTAGTTGAGTCGTAAATAAAATACTAGCACTGACTTCAGGCGGGTTGTTATATATGTTGTCCAAATTTCCAGAGGAAGAAATAACGCACTGGTTTTAATAATCAAAATTTTGATGCGGCATCCGACGATGCCGTCAGTACAGAAAGGGTTAAAGAAGTCATTAAACTTGAAACAAAATCTTTTTTGTTAAACTTTGAACGCATGTCTAGCTAAGTTACCTAATAAATACAATTTTCTCAGAAAAGTCGAAAGAAAATGATGTGTCGACGGGGAAAGTGTTTAATCACAGGAAATACCTCCTTCGAATGAGTAATATATATATATATATGAAGCTTGAACTAGCAAAAAAAAAACTTCTCCGTTTGACCATGTGCCATACTTTGATGAGAAAAGTTCTTTAAAATACAAATTTCACAAGTGAAGTTTACAAATTTGGAATTAAATTTCTTCTAGAGCGATTAATACTGCTCCGATAATGCGTATGCAACTGTAGTTTTTTGCCTGTACGCCATGTTCTTCCGCGGTAATTTTTCATGGCGAAGTGTACTAGTAGGTAAAATGATAATCGATGATTACACAATAAGCCGTATCAGTACTTAGGAAGCCGTGGCTATGTTGTTGTAATTGATTTTTAGCCTGTCAACCTATTCGCTTGACATTTTATTGCCTTATTTCAAGCAAACGGATTTTTGCATCGCACAGTTAACAGCTGTGATAGTGTGGAAATGATTCCCTTCTTTTTTTTTTTTTTTGTTCATGGGTGCCCAGGCTCACCGTATTTATTAAGCAAGTAACAAGTATGAACAAATTAACACTGTTTGCTATCTATCTCTCCACCTGACGTCACAAGAGGGGACGGGGCTTAACACCTACCTGGGCGTGAGTTAACATGTTCGTTGTTTAGCCATGGTTGCATGCATGTATCTGTGGGTCCGCTTTTGTTTGCTTGGGTGATCAGTTGCGAACGAGCAGATATGTGGAGGAATTGTGTTCTATCCGGTGAAACTGTCGGCCCTAGTGGTCTGTGTACGTTCGGGCGGCTCTAGTACGTATGTAGGTGATAGATATTCTAGGAGCCATCTTTCTGACAAGTAATATTTGGATACTAGATAGTGTTACCATTTTTGTTTTGTTAACTCTTTAGTGCCTACTGCGCACGCATTTATGGACGATACAAATACAGTAGTGGTGTTCTACGAAATTGATGCTTAATTCAGCCACTTGCGAAGGTTCGACGTACTAAGCTACACCGTGTTCTGTTTGAAAGTCTTGAATTTCTAATTAACTCAATAGAATAATAGGATCTAGTTTAACACGAGCTGTACATATTACATATATTCAGCAAAATTGTTAGCGAGAGTTAGCAGACGGGCGGAGCAACTGGGTGTGCTTGACGCAACTAAAGATGTTCCACTGATCCAAGCAAATGTGCAGATATGCCAGAAAAATGTACTTGCATGTGTCGAAAGACGCGGCTGCTTCTTGCTTTGCCCAATTTCGTTGACAGAAAAACAGACGCTCGAAAAGAACTCCGCTAGACAGCAGCGCTCAGAAAGACCCGAGTCGTCGGCTTGAAGAAAGAATCGAAGGAGGAGGACGGCCCTCTCGACGTACTTGTCAAGCACCCAATTGGACCAAATTTAAGTCGAATATTTGAGCGCGTTGAGCACCAACAAGTTGCCTCTTATGGCACGCAACGCGTAATGACATTGCATGCAGCAGCAACCTCACCAAACACGTTTGCTCTTGACATTCTCGGCAGTGATCAAAGTAAAATAGCGGTGAAATGGTGCTGCCTCTGATCGGAATTTCCATTACTTTCGTAATGGCTCCTCTTTTGGCGCCTTTTCATTTCTGCTCTGCCCTGTGGAGCAGCGGGCAGAGATAGCGAGCGAGCTTGAGTCGTTAGCTGTACCAACAGGAGGTAGCGGTGGTGGCTTGTACCAGCAGTGCTACGTCTGTAGGAGGCAGTGAGAGTAGCCTGTTGACCCTCTAGATCAGTGGTTCTTAAACCGGGTTCTATCGAACATCAGGGGTTCGGTGAGTCAGTTTCAGGGGTTCGGCGGTTTGGTTCACCCCACTCGTATGGTTTGTGACGTTACGCTTTGCTTGTTAGTTTTGTTCTTTGAACACAGTGAATTTTGGGTGTCAATGATGCATGGTACAGCTTGCGCACTACTATACAGTAGGTCGCTAGTCTATATGGTTATACATATGATTCGAATTTGAAGAAAAAAAGCGCATCATTATTTTTCTCACTACAAAAGGTTCAGTGAAGTCATGTATGAAATTTATGGGGTTCAGTGCCTCCAAAACGGTTAAGAACCACTGCTCTAGATGTACCAGCAGTGGTAGGTGTAGGGGTTTAGCCCTGTCGACCCTTTAGGTGTACCAGCAGTGGTAGATATAGGGGTAGTGGAGGTGTAGCGGCCTGTCGACCCTAAGGTGTACCAGAAGTGGTAGATATAGGGGTAGTGGAGGTGTAGCGGCCTGTCGACCCTTAAGGTGTACCAGCAGTGGTAGGTGTAGAGCTGGTGACAGGAACATGTCGACTCTTTAGTAGTACCAGAAGTGTTGAATGTAGAGGGTAGTGGTATTGTAGGGGGTATTGACAGTGTAGGGGTAATGGCCGTGTAGAGGACGTGGTAGGTAGAGGGGCAGTGGTAAGTGTAGGGGGTAGTGGTAGGTGCAGGGGGTAGTGGTAGGTGCAGGGGGGTAGTGGTAGGTGCAGGGGGTAGTGGTAGATGTGGGGGGAAGTTGTAGGTGTAGGGGTAGTGGTAGGTGTAGGGGTAGTGGTAGGTGTAGGGGTAGTGGTAGGTGTAGGGGTAGTGGTAGGTGTAGGGGTAGTGGTAGGTGTAGGGGTAGTGGTAGGTGTAGGGGTAGTGGTAGGTGTAGAGGGTAGTGGTAGGTGTAGAGGATAGTGGTAGGTGTAGGGTGTAGGGGTAACGGTAGGTGTAGGGGGTAGTGGTAGGCGTGGGGGTAGTGGTAGGCGTGGGGGTAGTGGTAGGTGTAGGGGTAGTGGTAGGTGTAGGCCCTGTAGGGGTAGTGGTAGGTGTATGGGTGGTGGAAGGTGTAGGGGTAGTGGTTGGTGTAGAGGTAGGTGTAGGGATAGTGGTAGATCTAAGGGGTAGCTGTACTGGCAGGTGTACAGGGTAGTGGCCTGTCGATCCTTTTGTAGAACTGGTTGTGGTAGTGGCATGTCGACCCGACAATTGAAGTGGCAGCGGTCGGTGTACCGGGTGGCGATAATGGCTCGCAGACACCGTTTTTGCGCTGGCAATGGCCCAATTTGGTTCATAAAGCCCAATTCCCAAATAATAAAAGCTTTTAGAATAAGAAAGAGTTAAACGTGAGCTAATTAACGAATGCGCAACATAAAATAACTTATATCATTAGTAAGAAAATAAATGTACAAACGAAAGTTTTAACCCGTCTATGATTATGTAATTAATGACTGAAATACATACTCGGGTCTGTAATTTTTAGTTGATGAATAGCACAACGAAACCTACGTATTGCGGATCGCGCTATTTGTCTAGTGACGTACATTATAAAAACTTTGAATTTATTTACGAATTCCGTCTTTTTTCTTGGGCACCGGCACTAGTACCGTATACAAAACTTATACCTGGCTAGCTTCTCTAAATAGTATCAGTACCTTGGTCATACGCACAACTGGAATTGGTGCACAAACTGCTGAATACTGTGGAGGTTGTAAAATCACACGAAAAGTATCGACTATTTACGGTACATATGGAAACTTCACTTACACTCATTGCGCTTTACAGTTTCGTTGACGGCCGATGGAACGTGTCGCTTGGGCTGATACGGTTTTACAAACCAGTTGCGCGTCCAGTTATATAATGTATACATGGTTTTTAAGAAAAGCTGCTATCCTCAAGGATGCATTGATTACAGTGCTCCCTAAAGCTGCAACAGTATGGATCCAGGCAGGGACAGACACTTGAACACTTTCTATCGTGAATTATATAATTGGTCTTTCTAAAAGGAATACCACTATTCAAAATTTTGCACATATATTAAGCGCTGAGAAAAAGGGCTAGGTATGTACAGTGCGTTACCTTTGATTATGCAAGTGCAATATTTTTTTACTTATTTTTTCAAGATAAGTGACAAACATTTGAAATGTGAATAGTAAGTTAGTGCACAGGTATGTTGTAACTATAAAAACTAGAGAAAAAGAAAACGGAACAATTTCCCACGTTTTAGCAACATTTGCTTATCGCACGGGATTCTGCTCTTACCCCAGATTATGCAACATCACTCTCTAGTCAACATGGGCAAGTAATGCGTTTTAAAAAGTGAAGAAAAGAGAGATCGAGAGAGATCAGACCCAGTTCCTTTAGGCAACATTCATACGGCTTGTTTCGCAGCTGAGGTATCATTTTCGTTGCTCTGCGTTGGACTCTTTCCATGTTATCGATATCTTTGCACAGATGTGGCGACCAGCAATACATTGTAGAAACTGTGTTTCTTTTCCAAAAATACATACAGTATGCCTTACTATGCGAATTTCAGGACAATCGGTTCAAAATTCATCATTTTGCACCCCCATCCCCAGCCTCACATAATGTACCAGGTGCAAAAGTTCTACCGAACGTTTTCTCAATATCCTCATCATATGGAATAGAAAAATACATTGTAGCTATAGCTGTAAAAGAGAAATAAAAAAAAGTTCACATTTCCAATTTTCATTTTTTAACTTGAGACTGAAAATTCAAAATTGATTGGTATTTGTTTATAAATGGAATTCCAGAGTCAGAGTCGGGCTAAAAATGCTGACTCCGACTCTTAGAGCAAGTTAGATTCCAACTCCCCCTCAAATCCTCAGACTCCGCAACCCTGGGCGAAAAGAGCGAAAAAAAGGGAAGAGTACCTGCCAAAAAGACAATCATATGAATGCACGCAAGCACGATCAAGAGTCGCTGACATGCGGAGCTTAGAGACGTTAAACTGTGTAGTTGGAGCGGGAGAGAGAAGACGCATTATGGTGACCTAGGAAGCTTCGACAGTTAAGAGCTGCGACTGCTGGAGGAGTTCTTAGCTGTGGAGGATGTCTCTCCTAATGTATGTCAAGACTATTGTTAAACGCGTTGACTGACTCTGCAATGACAACATTGGAAAGGAGTCTATTCCAAATGCTGACTATGAAATTCGGAAAGAACTGCTAACCTAAGGTCTATCTTTGAGCTTTATGTTTGAGTTTTTGAATGTTGTTTCGCAAGCGATCATTGAGGTTTCTTTCAGAGTCCCGTTGTAGGTACGTCTTTGAAACCATTCAAATGCTTGAATGTTTCTATTAGTTGCCCCTGAGTCGTCTTTGCTTGAGAGAGAGATCAGACCCAGTTTATTGGGCAACATTCATTTGGCTTATCAGACCCAGTTTTTTGGGCAACATTCATATGGCTTATTTCGTAGCTGAGGTATCACTTTCGTTGCCCTGCGTTGGACTCTTTCCATGTTATCAATGTCTTCACACAGATGTGGCGACCAGAATTGAAGAGCAAATTCTAAGTGTGGCCTCACTAACGCTTGGCACAAGGGAACGATGATATCCTTGGACTTCTCTTCAAATTTTTGGTAATGAATCCCAGTACTTGCCTTGACATATTAAACTTTCTCTCTCCTCTACTTTACCAATGTTTAGGCTATGCACACATATTAAGCTAAAGATAGTGGTTTGTAATTTGTATACATTCACAATGATATTTTGCATTATCAGCACCAGAGTTGCGGAGTTGGGTGGTTCAAGGTCCGACTCAAACTCCTCGCCCTCCAGAATTTCCGACTCCGACACCTGGCCCTCAAGATTTTCCGACTCCCGACTCTGACTTTGAGTGTATCAATGTGAAAAAACTTTTGCATGCGTGTTCAAAGATGATTACCATGTCATCCACATAACGGTTAAGATTTGAATTTAAACCCCCCATTCTTTTATCACTCTGCAGGTTCTATTATTAATAATTGAGTTAGAGTTTGCAGTTTACAGGCACTGTCTTGTAGATATAGGTACGCACCATCTAATCTAATCTACTACTAAGAATGACCGTCGTGTGTTTATAAATATATTTATAAGTTCGGTGTCACGCTCTTAACGAAATAGGCGGAATTTAGCCCAGGTTGGAGGCTCTGGTTGTCCTCTCAAGCTCCATTGAAAGTGATAGGAAGAAAGTAGGCCAGGTTGCAGAAGATGGCAAACGTATCTTAAGCAGGGACAGTTGAAATTCCAACAATGAAGACATCACAGGTTTAGTCTGATTTGTACGAGTATTAGCTTCTCCATACATCGAATCTACGGCAAAGTACAGGGCGACCTTATGTCTGAATGCACTTCTTGCATTGCCGAAGTTGAAATCGTAGCACTGAAGATATC
>LQNS02277999.1:11368839-11382186 GCA_001587735.2 Parhyale hawaiensis
GACACTGTACGTCATACGACGCAAACACATCACTAGCACCTGTGTATCTGGGCACACCCACCAACCGTCGGAATATGTCATTGTACGCAACACGCAACTTACTGATGGCCTGTTTAGTGAATCTGGTCCAAAGTGAGCTACCATATATTGGATAGCAATAAGTTTTAAACAGCTATCCAGTTTTAAACAGGAAAAAATTTAGATTGCTCAGGATGTTCAAACGTGGAGTATACATGCTACAGAAATGTATTAAACAGACTAATACGAAAATACAAAGAATACTATTATGAAAATAAAATCATTGAGTCTAGAAATTCATCTCGTAAATTATGGCAGGCATTGAATGGTGTTCTTGATATAAAAACCATACGTAAGTCTGTTTCTCTGAGTGTTGATGGTACGGCACTTCCTGACGCACAATCAGCTTAGTTATTTAATGCACACTTTACTTCTGTTACAAAGTCACTGGTTGAGGCCCTCCCTCCACAAGAAGGAAATTTTACAATCAATACGAATTATATTGCTACAGATTGTTTTTTTAGGAATATCTGTCCCAATGAAATCATAAACATTCTTAAATCTTTCAGTAATAAGCGCTGTCATCGAGATGAGATTCAACCTTCATTACTGCTTAAAGTTATACATTGTACTGCTGATCCTCTTTGTCATATCTTCAATTTGTGCTTGGAGAACGGCGTTTATCCTAATGTATTAAAACATGCTCGTGTTATTCCCAATCTTCAAGTCAGGTAGTCCGAATGATGTGGCTAATTATAGACCCATATCTACGTTGTCGATCTTCAATAAAATTTTAGAGAAAACCATTCATTCTAGGCTATCAAATTTCCTTTCATCACATAACGTAATTAGTGGTCACCAGTTTGTCTTCCGAAGTAAATCTAATACTACCCTAGCAATTTTTCATCTTGTAACTGATCTTCTAAAATACTTTCACGATAAAACATATGGTATTTCATTATTCGTAGACCTTAGAAAAGCGTTCGACACAGTAGATAATGCACTTTTTAAAAAAAAAAACTTGATCATTATGGCGTTCGGAATGCAGCAAATGCACTGATAAATAGTTACCTGACTAACAGGGATCAATATGTACTCTGTAACGATGCCAAATCACATATATTGCCTATTAATTCGGGTGTCCCCCAAGGAAGCATTTTAAGCCCGTTATTATTTAAGATTTTTATTAATGACATTACTACCCTCGGTATGAATTGTGTATTGTATGCGGATGACGCAGTTTTCTGCACCAATAGTAGTAATTTTCAAGCTGCTATAACTGATATACAAACTTTTTTAAATGTGTTGTCTGAATGGTTAACTCCAAATATATGAACTGCGCTTGAGAATAAAACCAACTTAATGTTTTTCTCCCCCTGTACTCACCAACAGTTGCCCCCTATCTTCTTTAACAATATCCTACTAGAGTGGGTGCCCCAAATAAGATATCTTGGATTGATCCAGGATGATAAGCTGTGTTTTAAGTCCCATATTGAAGACATTGGGCGCAAGCTTAGCAGGGTTCTCGGCATAATCTATGCAATATCCAATTATGTTGACCGTGAATCATTAAAAATAGTCTCAAAATAAAAGTCACGACCAGAACCGTCACAAATGCTCTGAGCATGCTGGGAGGAGTTATCGTACGGGTAACATTTTAGCTCAACCCCCATTTTCCGCTGTACGTCAACATGCGGAAGCTTGTGGCTCCCATGTCCGATTAGACAATTTTAAAAAGCTAGCAGTTTGCAATGTTTCAGATCTTAGGCTCCTAGAATCTCTGTATATATTTAGGTAGAAACCCATTTTAAATGATCAAAATAGTGCCCAACCCCTTTATATTGCTAATCATTAGTGTTTTCAGTCATTTTTATTCAAATTTCTTTTATATATGAGCGGTATACAACATCAACTCTTAATTTCAATTGTACTTTTGTGTATTTTCAGATGTACTGAAGATGGGCGAAGACCGGAAACGTTTACTGATTTTAACTTTTTGTTGACTTTTGTTTTGCCAATTATTTTAGTATTAGATCTCTTTCGAGTAAAATGTTTTCATTTGTGACGGTTCTGGTCGTGACTTTCATTTTGCGTTTCATTATTGGCAGATCACGTCTGCCGGTACGAGACTTATTTTATGGCACAACCTACATATACTGGGAACCAGAACAACAAAAAGCTGAATCACAAAATTATTGCCTTCTTTTTTGACGGCTGGGCCCTCTAGTGAGACAGCAAAATACAAGTCACTTTAGCGCTGACAGATATAAAAAGTAAACTATATAAATGCAAGAAGTTCTTTTACTCCACCACATTATGCAGAATACCCTGATGGTAAGGACATTTTGCAGTATCTATAAATCTTTACGTTAGCCAACATTCGTATCAGCCCAAGCCCTCTTCTTGCACGATTATCGGTCCCATTGTAATCTTCAACTAAACTCCCGCATAATTTATTGTACAGGAAACATTACGGATGTTAAATCACCGAACTCGAGGTACAAGCAAAACAGCGCACGCTCCATTTTGCATTCAAACGTGACAAATGTGACCCAGAAGCAAACTTTTTCTTCTGCTTTTTCTTGGTCTCAAAGAGACTGATTCAGAGCATTGCTTATCTGTAAACATCCGTCGTATATATCTAAACGGACTTAAACTGTCTGGTTCATTTAGTTCTAGTGAATAGTGCCAACATTGTATGAATAAACTTCGTGGATCTGAAATGTAAAATTCAGAAGATTGTATAAATTATTATTTTGTTACAGCTGATGAGGATATTTCTTCCATTGAAAGCTCGCCGAAGTACAAAGAAGAGCATGGACAAGCTTTTACTAAGTATTAACTACTGTATACTGGATTACAATAATTTTTAGTAGTATTAGGAACGGATTTACGTACAACGTTTTACAGAATATTGCTGAATCAATACTGGTTTGCAATATAATATGTTGTCTAAGAACAGTGCACTGCACTGTGTGCTGTAACCGGTCGAAAGCTCACTACTCGTTCGGTATTTTGTACTCCAAGGAAGGTCTCAAAGAAAGGCAATGTATTATTGTACGTCGACAAAACAGGCAGCTAAAGAGACAGGATCACCGGACCGGGCAACTGCGAGTTGGAAGAGAAGAGGAAGACAGAAAAAATATACCATTAGCAGGAACTCCTTACGCAGAAATGGGGCAAAGGGCTGTTGGAAAGAGCTTTTTCGAAGTCGGACAGCCTCTGAACTCCTGTTATTCACCTGCCTTCATGTACACAAGCATCGCGTAGCCTATTGTGTAGGAGGGCAAGGCTCTCGAAGCTATAGTTGGATTTAGAAAAAAGGTAATTCTCACAGTTTTTTTTACTACTTCGTTGTTCAGTACCATTCACATCATTTATACACATAGCTACCATGCTCTTCAGTTTTTATAACGGTGTAGCCAATTGAAAAAAAAAAAGTTCTCTACGAAACGAGCCGGTAGCTGTAGCTAAGCAAGAGCTACTGATATTAGATATTTGCCTAAAATTTCATGATTGGGTACAAGTGTGACTCTGTGACTAAATAGGAAAAAAGGGAGAAAGAGAAAAAATGCAGACGTTTCTATCAACGACTGTATGGAACTCTGCTCACACGTGGGTAATTTTGTTACAATACAAAGTGCCAGGAAGAATGGAGAAAATTACCGACTAAAGTATGTGAATCGTTAATCAAAGACTACAGGAAGAGATTGGTTGCTGTTGAAGTTTATAAAGACTTTAATTGCTTCGCTTTCTATTAGTGAACAATAAGGCCAAGAGTATAGAAGCATACAGTTGTATTATTTATAACAGGTGTTGCAGATTTAACCCGACCCTTGACAACAAAAAGAAAAGGCAGTAAAAACAAAAGTTGTATATGCCGGTACCGGAAATTTTATTTAACAACCTTTTATGCTGATTACTACAATATTTTCTAATGTAACATGCCCCCAGCAGCTACAACCATCTCAAGACAAACAGGAAATGATGTACATGCTCTGTCAGCTATGCAGTCAAGCCTACGTTCGATTTTCTAGCACTGCTAATTTTCACACTAAAAGTTTTTAATGCCGAGTGGACGGCTACTAGCATGGCGGACGGGTACTAGACATGTTACCCTAATTACCCGACATTTTGGATCCAAGCAATTTCGGTCCGATGTTTCTAACCCAACTTACCCGACTTTAAAAACTTGTATTTTCCGATTCTACGAAATCTGATGTCGGGTTAGCTAACCCAAAATAACCTAAGCAAACCATCCCTAAGCAAACCCCACCCCTTCTCACCCCACCCCTTCTAACCCCACCCCTCCCCACCCCTCCTCACCCCTCCTCACCCCTCCTCACACCACCCCTCCCCACAGGACCTCCCCACTCAAGACCAACGCGCATGGGAACACCAAGTCGGGAAAGAAGAGGAAGAACAGACGAGAGAGAAATCAGTTGGAGTATGAGATGGGAAGGAAGCAAAGTGGGCACGAACGACAGACGTCCCGAAGGCCTAGCTAATTGCTAAGGTAACCTCCAGGATCCCCTGGGGGCGCTGCTCCCCATAGCATAGGATGAGTGAACCTAAACTAACCTAACCCTATGGCCTATTGACCGCCCTTATGCCCCCTGTTTTTCCAACAAATTACGTTAAAAATCTTGAGACTGTCGTGCTAGCACGAGACGATCCCGTCCAGGAATCAGTTCATTCGCTTGCTTGAGGAAAATTTTCACAATAAGATAAGACTTCCCTGAAGTTAGCGTGGGAGGTTTTGAGTATCCCTATTTTAAAAAGACTGACGCATATGTCAACCTCTACAGTGTTTGATGATCATTTTATTCAGTCACATGGAAGGCTTCACAAGACGAGAAGCATAAGGCAGTGGTCAATGCGATGTCAAAAGTTCCCTGAGGCGGCTCAATTCGTGATCAAATCGAGCTTAACAAAAAGACAGAAATAATAGGCAATTTTTTTTTCTCGAAGTTTTTGATTTGAAGTCAGCGTAGTTATGGAATCGTATGCACCAACCAGTCAAGGCGTTTTCGAGTCGCACATTGCAATCGAGAATATCGAAGACGCCTAGCGTTAATTTGTGGCGCATTTTAATCGTAGTGAATATAATGGTGAATAGTTTAAACCTCCGTTTCTGCCACAACGGCGATCTAACAGTGGATGAAATAAGGACCATACTGTATGTAGAAAGAAACGTGGAACCCACGCACGCGTGCGATCCCAGATAGGATGAACGCACACAGGCACAGCATTTCGGGAGAGAAGAGGAAGAACAGTGCAAAGCATTATCAGCAGGTGTATGGAAATGGCAGCAAGCAATGAGGGCAAGAGAGATGGACGTCCTGAAGGCCTAGCTGAGGCTAAGGGAAACTATGGGGTTTTGCAGGGGTGCTGATCCCCGTACCATAGGATGGGCAAACTTTACTAACCCAACCCTGTGACCCATCCTTTGTCGCTAATGAGACATTAATCGTAGGGTTTAGATTGTCTCTGCAGGTTAAGTTTGTGATTACCGCTTGAACTTAGATCCACAGTGAGGACTCCATCGCTCAAAGATGAGGCTTCGGTAAAAGTAATGCTGCGAAGACGGCACAGTCCGATTAGGAAACAAAAATACACCGGTTCGTGCTGCAGGTATGTCCCCTCTCGGGCTCAGAAGAGTGCACGGTTGCAGTCGACTACAGATTATTTGAGCAATGGCGTCATAGACAGAAGGCTCATGAAACACATACCACTGGTAGATTTCTCAGAAGAAAACTCTTGCTATCGTCTGTCTGATAGCCACGTTTTCTGCCAGTTGTTATAAATCCTCCACGGTACTCTGCAAAATTTTAATATGAGATTAAGCTTCGTAGGAAAAGCACTGTGCGAAGGGAGACCGCACGTTATCTTCAGGGAGTGAAGGGTTATGCTGGATGTTGTCATAAAGTGTTGTGTTTTCTAGTGATGAAACATAAATATGTATCCAGATCGACAACAGTCTTTCGGGAGAGGATTGGAATATATTCTTGTTAGATGTGAAAATAACTAAGCGTAAACTTGCATTTTGTTCTAATGTCCATTTTCAAAACTAGTTACTTGGATCAGGGGATAAAGAAAAGGATCACGTTTGCCTTTATAGAAAGTTCGTGGCACAATGCCCTCAGCATTATACATGGGTGCAGCAGGCAATAGAGCACATACCGCCTGCTGGAAGTTCCAGTTTTTGCTAACAACACACTACTGCAGTTATGAACCTCGTCTTGAAGCGCATACAAAATGTTTATATCCTTTTATCAAGTAAAAATAACCGTGCCCGAGGCTGGAATAGCATGTATTCAAGCTTTCTAAAGGGAAGCGGTGCATACAATCTTCAAAATCTATCTCAACTTTTACACAACCTTTCCCTGATACTAGCAAAAAGCCCTTGCAACATCCAGCAAAAAGTTTTCCCTCGAGATTTGCGATCGCTTGTCTCCTCTGCCAGCTTAAAAACCAATGGTGGAAGACTGAAAAAAATGTCCTCAACTCGTCTTTAGAAAAAGACTCCAGGGCCATAGCTTCTGGAGGTGTTGTTAATTATGAGGAAGTTTTCCTAACTGCTTAATCCGCCCACGACCTAATAAATCCAGACGATGGTGTACGCGCATGCCTCAGAGCAGCCATAAAAAATGCTCAGAGTTATGGCGAAACGAACACCCTCTGGCATGGTCAGGAATATGCTGGAGTTGCGCGGTGTCCCGGGGATCGTTGTTCAAACAGTTCGCACAGTCAACTGACGTGCTTTGAGCTACGAGCAACAGCAATAACTCTCAAACAAAACTTTCAGTAATCATCGCCAGAAACTAAATATAGTTCTTCCTTAATCTATTGAACTGTAAACTGCTGAATCGCCTATTAGAGGCTACGGTGGGGAAACAAATGAGTCTATTGAATTTGTACATAGACACCATAGCATAGAGTTTAACGGCCGTTAAAAATAACTTAACACTGGTACCAACAGTATCACGCAGACGTTCGATGATCACACTGATAGAATATCATCTTGGAAATCCATATTGTTTGCAGAGAGATTGGATTATAGGTTAGTTAACAAATTTCTTCTTTGATCAGTTAAAAATATAACTAGGCACCACGTATTTTAATATGACAATATCTAGAAATTGTGTAAGCAGTTCCCATCAGACGTGCGATGATATTACCTTGGAGAATCTAAATTGTTCGAAGAAAAACTATATTGTGGGTTAGTTTTAGCTTCCCTAGACAAAACGCGGGTTTTTACGTCTTCTACGAAAGGAAAAGGAAGGGATATACAGTATGCCAATCATCATGATTACCATACTTACATGTTCAAACAAACGCTGACTCGAAACACTACACGAAGAAGACAGGTGGCATACATCGCAGTGGCTGCTCAACCCAACACTATACTAGTACGACTACGAGTCAAGAATTATTATGAGACTAATAGGTTAACCCACGGGGCGGAGCCAAGCTGTAGTGCATCAAGGACATGGGCTTGTGACGTCATAAAAACCTACCTATCAGTAGCTATTTTGCATTGTTTCTTCATCATTTTCATTTGAGCCTCCAGAGTGTCATACATACAATGTCTATTGTTGAGCAAAAATATGTATCAAAGCATCTACGAATTTTTTTTTTTAGTTCTCTGAAGGATAAAGTTTTATTATTATTTAGGGTTTTTTTTTTTCGAGACAGGCAGGCACCCAGTTGGTGAGTATCGGTAAAATGTTGCCCTAAGCTGTGCCGTCGCGTACGCGTCGTTGACATATGGGCCTCTCCTAATCGTTAAACGTGTAGCATCATTGGAAAAACTATGGATTTAACTAACATTGGCCAGTTTTTACATTATCGTTCCTTAAGACAGTTAAGGTGTGGGGAATACTGTTAGGTAACTTTAGGTAACAAGGCGCAAAGTATAGTAGGAGACACTCAAGTGGTCGGCCCCTTTTGTGTCCTTCCACTCGAGAGAGACTAGAGATATCCCGCGTACCAGGTCGGCTATCTCGATGGACACTTCACCTCACAGGACAGAAAGAGGAAAGTAGGGAACCTACCTAACTTTACAAAAATAACCTCGTCAGCAGGAACTGTGGCCAGATGCTACATCCCCTGCGGAGAAGGTACTCGGGACCCTTGGGTGCGGGATGCCTAAGCATATCGCAGGCAAAATTCCAGACAGTCAGTGCAACCCTAAGTGGGTAGAATAGGGGGCTTGGGGAGGTTTTTGTAATCCTTCATTATTCTAACTTCAAAAACTTTTTTCAAAATTGCCCGACCTCCATGAAACCTTTCAAAACTAGAGCACTCTGAGAGCGCATACCTCCGCCAAGTGAAGCAACGGTAGCAAAAAATTCAAATTGGCACTGAAACCATAATTTTCTTTGTATAAACTCCAAAATGAAATTATTTGTGCCTTTTTATATTATTAACAGCTTGTTCAAATTTCTTGAAGATCCGTTCATAACTTTTTGAGTTATACTGTTAACAAACGTTATGACAAACATGAGTCAAACAAACAAACGAACAAACCGATCTGCACCAAAATTTGATCATTTATGTCTTTTAGCAATACTAACAACTGCTATAAATTTCATAAAGATCCATTCATTATTTTTTTAGTTATTGTGCTAACAAGCATAAAATTAAAAACAGTGATAAACGAACGAACGAACAAGCGAATCATTACCAAAATTTGGTCATTTACTCTTTGTTATAAACCTAACAACTCATGTTAATTTCATCAAAATCCATCCGTAACTTTTTGAGTTATAGCGTCGAGAAAAATGAGGCAGACAAACAAACAAACGGATGGACATATCTTCACCAAAAGTTAATCAACTGTTCCTCCTAACATACCCAACAATCCCTGCAAATTTCATCGAAATCCCTTTGTAACTTTTTGAGTTATCTTGGTGACAGACAAACAGTCAGACAAACAAACAAACAAACAGACAGACAGACAAACAAGACGAAAACATAACCTCCTTGGCGGAGGTAAATATGTAAAATCGGAAGAAAATGGGGGTTCAACTCTTGTACGTTTTTTTCCAATTTTCGCCATAGGAAACCAGTTCAACAAAGAAAACGGAAAATTGTTTCCTTCGAATAACTCGTTTTCTATGGCGAAAATGAGAAAAAGTACACGAGTCTAACCCACATTCTTTTCAGATTTTACATATTTATACCAAGTTTCATTGAAATCGGTACATAAATATTTTCTCTCAGTCCTATTTTCGAATTTCATGTAAGATAATTTCCCGCTAAAGGCTTTGAATTTGATTTTTCATTTAAGTCCCGATTTGAATGAAACTTTGGTAGCTTTTGACTCCTGTACTTTTTCCAATTTTCGCTATAGGAAACGGAAAAACGTACATGAGTCTAACCCACATATTTTTTCAATATTTCATATCTGTACCAAGTTTCATTGAAATCGGTACATAAGAAACATTCTTTTCAGTCGTATTCTCGAATTTCAACACAATAAATTGCCAGCCGAGGAGTTCAAATTTGATTTTTCATTTATGTACTGATTTGAATGAAACTTGGCACAGATATGCAAAATTAGAAAACAATGTGGATTAGAATCATGTACCTTTTCCCATTTTCGCCATAGCAAGCGAGTTATTCAGAGATAACGAAAAACAATCTCCTGAAAAGTTCATTTTTCAGACTTCTAAACCCTACAAGTCCTGCAGTTTTTGAGCTACAGAGAAGATTCAAGTATAAAACGAAGCGGAATTTAATTTTCTACAATTTCTCACTTGAGTTTTTTTGAATTTCAACAAATCTTAAAAGTACTTCTATCTCGGCGTTCAATCGCTTGCATCTGAGCCAATTTTTGTTCCGGAGGTTTGAAACTACATATATTGGATAGCAGATCATTGGTAGAAGACGAAAATAAATCGAAAACATTGCGGTATTCACTCATATAATTCCATCTTTAGAATGTCATATTACTCTCGATAAAACTCAATTGATTTATTGCATTTTGAAGACGATAAACTTGGCTCTAAAAGTGCTTCTGATACATGAGGGCATTTGCAGGTTGAATTCATCAGCTCCTGTACAAGACTTTTAACCAACGTTATTTAAATGATGTATGCTTCAGAAAGCTAAAAAAAAGTTCGTAAATGCTTTGATACATATTTTTGTGCAACTATTAAGATTGTGGGACATGTAGGACACTGGGGGCCCAAATGTAATGATGAAGAAACAATGCAATAAAGCTGCTGATAAACGTACTAGATTTTTATGACGTCACAAGCCCATTTCCCATGATACACTACGGCTTGGCTCCGCCCCGTGGGTTAACCTGTTAGTCTCATAATCCTTGACTACGAGTAGATGTCAGTTTGAGCCCCTAGATACAGAGCGGTGATCCAAGAGAGCAAAAGGAAAGGACGTGTAGTATGTCCAAAGGAACATGGAACTCATGCGCGAGAGTTTTCCCTTGCACTGCACCGATAAGCATGGGTACAGCACGTCTAGCAGAGTAAAGTCATATTTAGTGAGAGTTTGAGAACGAAAGGAAAGAAAGAGTACGCATAAGAATGACGTTCCGAAGTCTTAAGAAACACTAAAGTAAGTCATGGGGTTACTTACGGTCGCAGCTCCCCATAACATAGGATGGGAAACCCTAACTAATCTTACCCTGTGTCCCGTCTCCTGCACCTGACCTGAGGGAATTTTTTTTAGGCTTAACGACGGCTATCCTAATATAATAAAACGCTTTGTGTGCTCTTAAGAAAATAGGCCAGGATGCAGATTTTGTAATTGAGCTACCTTTTCATAGCGATCAATGACCAGGCTGCAGAAGATGATGAAAGTGGGATCCTTATTCTTTTATCTGAATACATTTCTTGCATGAAACACTTCTTGAAATCGGAACAATATGTATACAGCTTCTGGAGTCCGATTTTATAACTTTTTTCACTCAGCTCACGACGTATAAATTCGGCAGATGATCAACGGAGCACTCGTGAATTGATTTCTCACGGGCAGTAGACAATTATTTCTTCTAGCTTAGTGTTTTTTCTGACGGATCAGTTTTCTCTCAAGAAGTTTTAATCTATCAACCTCTTTGACTTCGCTTAATAGGCCTAAATTTCAGCTCTTCAATATAACAGATATTTTAGTTTGAAAAACAGTACCATGGCAACGTTGCACTCACATTGCATATAAGCTGACTGGAGTTGCATTCAAATTTATTGCAGTCTTTTACTCACGATTTTACTAGTGACGCACGTTTAATTAGAAAGTAGGATGGGGAACGTAAAAGAAGAGCGAAACTGCTACATTCTCAAGAACGAAGATGTGATTAAGAGCTGCTAATAAGCGTGAGCCGAAAAATCTGGAAACGACAAGTCGGAGAAGAAAGGACCTAAGGATGAGAGCCTCACGAAGGATCAATGAAGAAAATGAAGAGGCCAGGCAGAGAAGTGAAGATTCCGCACATGTCAATCTTAAGCAAGGATATCAATTAGCTATTGCGTGAATTTTTTCACTCCCGGTTCTACTAGTTCTTTAAAAAAAAGTAATTTTTAGAGTGATAATACATGAAAACAGTAGATCACTGCCTACTTCTCTAAACTCCGTGAGTAGCATTAAACACACTTTAGTGACCAATAATAATATTATTATTATCGAGGGGATTTCACGACCCAAATTGGATCGGTTGAGCGATGTTAAGCTCTACACTCTGGCGCCGAGTCACATCCAGCGACCTAAGGCTCGGAGCACTTTGCGAATGATGTGCTCTGTTCCAAGCAGAGCGCTTTTCTGGAGGGTTCCTGGGTGGAGGTGGCCGCACTTCAGCTCTCGCAGGGCAGTCTTGAGATTCTTGGACATTGCCGCCAGAGCTCCGATGATCACTGGAACGACGTCCACCTTCATCTGCCACAGTCTCTGAAGTTCGATGACAAGGTCACGGTACTTTTCCTTCTTTTCCGTTTCCTTGTCGATGATTCTGGAGTCGAAGGGGATTGAGACGTCGATCAGTTTGGCCGACTTCTCCTGTTTGTCTTTCACGACGATGTCAGGTCAGTTGGCGTGAAGTACTCGATCAGTTTCCATCCGCTTGTCCCAGTAGATTTGCACGGCTTCGTTTTCAACCACGGGCGCGGGTTCGTGTTCGTACCACCTCTCACTGACCGGAAAGTTATGGATCCGCAGAAGGGTCCAGTGGAGGTGTCGAGTCACTTTATCGTGCCTGCGCTTGTACTCCTTTTGCGCCAGCACTCCGCATTCGCCTATCACATGGTTGATAGTTTCATCTGAGCTCCTGCAAATTCTACAGGTACGAGTTACGTTTCTCTTGTCGATCTTGTTTTGGATGTACCTGGTTCTGAGGGCTTGCTCTTGAGCAGCCAGGATGGTGCCTTCTGTTTCCCGTTTCAGCTCACCCCTCAGAAGCCAGTTCCAAGAGTCTGGTACAATTTTGTCCTGAACAGCTTGTCCTTGACGCTGATGAGGCCACGGCCCCTCTCTCTTCTGTTAATGTAAAGTCTGTCTGCGCACGATCTTGGGTGCAGTGCTCGATAGATGGTCATGAGCTTCCTGGTTCTGATGTCTGTGTCGGTGCAGTCTTTCTTGGTCCAGTTAACAATGCCAGCAGAATATCGGACTACGGGAACGGCCCAGGTGTTGATGGCCTTGATGGTGTTGCCTCCATTCAGGTGTGATTTCAGGATGATCTGGAGTCGGGTGAGGCATTCCTTCCGAATGGAATCTTTCATCGTTCTGTGGAGAATGGTGTTATACTCCATGACACCCAGGTACTTGTAACCTGTCTCCTCGATATCCTTAATGGTACCTTTTTCGATGGTTTTATTATTATTATTTTGAAGTTTCACTAGCAGTGATGCTCAATTAGGTCAAGTTGACTTCACCTTCACATTTACTCTGCACGAGTACAGCATGAGAGCGAAAGGAAGGTACTCAAAGTATATACGTAAAAAAAATACCTGCAGGGTAAACAGAGCGCAGCTCCAATACCACATGCATTCACGGGAAAGAAGAGAGTCTCCCTAGGACGCTGCTTCTTATAACAAAGGATTGGCACACCTAACTACCTAAGCCTATGACCCATGCTATGCCTCCTGATAGTATGCGAAGACCTACCCAACTAACTAATGAAAGCAAAAGAATACTACAGTACATAATGACAACAGTTTTCCCTTAGTTCTTAGACGCGTTCACGTTTTTTAAATTATAAAATTAAGATGAAGTCGACATGAACTAATATAAACGTTTGACGTTTCGGAAGCATCCTTCCATTTTCAAAAATCTAATAAAACCTTGTAAGGATATATACCTAACAACAAAATT
>LQNS02277999.1:11389433-11405750 GCA_001587735.2 Parhyale hawaiensis
TCCCGAGGAGTTGGTGCAACCTATGTCACATTCGGCATTCAAAAAACATTTTAATAACTACTGCATTGCTGGATATGCTGGATAACCACAAATCCCCGCCCTGGGAGCTCCCCCTTTGGGAGGACCCCAACTCCCCCCCTGGGAGGACCCCAACTCTCCCCCCCCCCCCTGGGAGGACCCCAACTCCCCAATTTCTGTAGTAACAGAATGCAGTCAATTGACCAGCAACTAAATGTTTACTTTGACGGTCAGAGGATTAGCTTTGAGGAGAGTGGTAAATTCTTGGGTGTCACTGTCGATAAACGTCTTTCATTTAATATTCATACTGATAATATTTGCGCAAAAATTTCGAAAACCATAGGCATTTTCATAAGCTTCAGCCATATGATCCTGAGAATAGATTGGTTAATTTGTACTATGCCCTTGTATACTCATATTATTTGTATTGTAATGTTGTTTGGAGTGGTGCTAGCGACGTATACATCAACAGGTTATTATTGCTACAGAAGAAAATTATAAGAATCATAACTGGTGCAGGTTATCTAGATCATTGTGATCCTCTTTTCCATCAAACTTCAATACTAAAAATCCACGATCTACGCACCTACCTTATCTCTATAGAAGCTTTTAAATTACATAAAAGTTCTGGTTTTGTTTACGTGCAACATGGATACAATACTAGATGCAGTAATAATTCTGTACCTTCCTACCAACGCTTGACAGTTACTCAACGTTCCCTCAATTATATTGTCCCTTCTGTCTGGAATACATTGCCTGGAAGAATAAGAAACCTTCCTTCGTTAATTACATTCAAAGTCGAACTGAAAAAATATCTTGCAAGTCGTTACCAGTAAATTACAATATATATTATTAAATACTTCATATTAAATGCCTCAACATCATATAGTGTCTCGGATCATAATGAATAACTTGCTTGCTATAACTAACTAATTGCCACGCTGTTTCCCCAACATAGTTTAAGGTGTATTTTTTAGTCTTTTATTTTTTATTTGTTTTGTAGTTCTTTTACCGGAAGTGCACATACTAGTGCTTAGATATCGGCTTGAGAATGATGCTGCGTTACATGTAACATTTATTTTCAATAAAGATTGATTGATTGAATTCTATGAGACAATCTTTGCTGCAACTCTGTCCGCTGGCCGATGCTAGACTTGCACCGAAAACCCTAAGCGGGGAAATAATTATGAGTTACGAAAAAAATAAAAGTAAAATCTGGTAAAATAACATACGTTATCTGAAAGAAATGCAAACGTTATCCGGTTTTCTTTCTATTTCCGTAATGTACCTAGTTCATAACCACATTCAAGTTAGGGCCTACTCTTGAAATATAAATGCAAATTTCAGCAAGAATTACAGTGAATTTTTGTTCTAATTATTTGTCGCGTATTTTGATAAAGGCACGATGCACAACTTACGGTGGAAGAACAACTGTTCGAATTTCTGGCGCGGACACCCATTATATTCTCCAGTCGAATGTGTCAAGTAATGGGTTTCGCAAAGATATGACGACGTATCAAAGACAACCTTCGCTGAATCAGTTTTTGACAAACAAAATATATTTTTTCCCTAAAAAAATGGAATTCAAAGGACGGTGAAGAGGAAGTAGGCTTCTCAGTTGGGATCTCGGTACTAGGTAGCTACTTGTCATTGGCATTCTTGGTCAATGATTCTTAACCTTGGTTCAGTCGAACCCCAGGGGTTCGGTGAGTCACTTTCAGAGGTTCCACGGCTTGGTTTACCACACTCGTAGGTATGATTCGTGCCGGCCCGCTCTGCTTGTACGCTTTGTTCTTTGAGCACCGTGATTTTATGTGCAAGTGTTGCATGGTACAGTTTCCGCACTAAAGCTGCCCATACACGCTCAAATTTTTGGTCAAAATTGTTTTTGTCAAATTATTTGACATAAATTTGATCGTGTATGGCCTAATTTGAAAGCCTCAAAGGTTTGACGTCAAAAGTTTGACAGATCTGATTGCAGTAGATATTTTTTTGCACAAACAGCAAATAATTTGGACGTGTATAGTACCTAGCAATATTTTGCGCAAATTAGTTAGTTATTAGACATCATCTGAAGAGGATAGATATGAATTATTATATCATATGATCACATCAATCATCCAAATGACACAGACACACTCTAATGTACTTATTTTTGTAATGAATGTTATTTCGCATCACATATTTCCGTCAGAATGAGGTAGTTTTGAAAGTATGTTGCTCGTTTGCTCATATAGAATGTTATGATTTATGCATGTACAATTACTTAGTATTATTATGCTTTGTAACATATTCCTTTCGTAAACTTTCATCCCATACAAGGTTCTATGTACAAAAGACTTGTCGTAATGGCTATTCATAATTCAGTTCATTAATAACAATGTCTTGGAGCAATCGGTGTTTCCTTAGCGTTATGTACGACTGCAAGCATGTGTTGATGGCGTTGCAGGTATCAACTAGAGAGTACTCTGAGAGCGCATGCCTACACCAAGCAAGGAACCGGTAACGAAAAATTTAAAATGGTTCTGAAACCATGATTTTCATTGCATTAATACCAAAAATCTAATCATTTGTGCCATTCGATGGTATTAACGGTTTCTGAAACTTTTTTTGAGGATCCGTAAATACCTTTTTGAGTTCTGCTGCTAACAAACATCATGGGAAACATTATTCAAACATTTACACGGACCAATCGATCATCAACAACAGTCAATCAGATATATATATCTTTTAGCAATATTAACAAGTCCTGTAAATTTAATTAAGATCCATCCATAACTTTTTGAGGTATTGTGCTAACAAGCATAAAATCAAACACAGCGACAAACAATTAAGGGAACGAACCAATAGATCTTCACAAAAATCTGGTCATTTACTTTCGTAATATACCTAAAAACTCATGTACAATTCATGAAAATCCATCCATAACTTTTTGGGTTATGGTACTGAGAATAAAAATAGGCAGGCAAACAAACAGATGAGCGGATTTTCACCAAAAGTTAACATCAGTTACTGTTAACATGCCTAACAACCCCTGTATAATTTCTCAAATATCCGTTCCTAACTTTTTTTTAGTAATCTTGGTGACCGACTAACATACAGACGTCAGGTTCACTACAGTTCATTTAATAAATGAGTATGACCGAATCGTTCATGACCCAAATAAAATTGCTGGGCCCACTTTGGTTTCCTTCGTTTCATTTTACTCTTCTTTTACTCTTCATAGCTAAGTCATGAGCCAACATCCATGCCATCCATGATGACACTCGCGAACAAACTAAAATTTTGATGAGAAGTTTGATGGTGTAGAGGAAACGTCTAACTGTCAAATAATTTGACATAAAAAAATTGATCAAAAATTGGAGCGTGTATGGGCCGCCGCTATACACAGTATATAATTATATACAGAAATGCATAGGCTTTGAATTTGAGGAAAGAAGTGCATTTTATTATTGCTACTACGAAGGGTTCGATGAATGCATGTACGTAATGCGTGGGGTTGAGTATAGGCCTACCTTCAAAATGGTTAATAATCACTGTTCTAGATGATAAATATTTTGCAGAGTTTTGGCAAAAATAAGATCTTACATTCACGACGCGCGATATCATGAAGAATTATTAGCATTTTCATAGTTGCTCTAACTATTATTAGACTGATACCATTATTATTACTGATATAATTTCTCATGTTACTGAGCGCCTGCTATAGAATCGATTGCTTTAATTTATGGTTTCATCATATATTGGAAACAGCAATCTCGTTAAAAGCACTTACATTAAGTAAAGCCGAAATACAAAACTCTTTTCTTGCTCAACATCAGACAGGCACTCTCGTCGCTACTGACTATACTCCTGCTGATCTTACAATCCCCAATCTTTTCCCAGCAAACAGACACTTCACACGTACCACTGCTCATATCCAACACTCAGCATGGCTTCCGAAATGGAAGAAGCTACTTAACAAACCTACAGGATTTCATTTCTAAAGTTACGGAAATTAAAGAAGAGAAAAAGGGTGTGTACCTCGTGTGTCTAAACTTCCATAAGGCCTTTGACAGAGTTCCCCATCAACGGCTAATAAAAAAATTGGAAGACCATGGCATCCGGGGAGACTATTTACGTTGGATCCGGACATGGCTTACGGGTCGGCAGCAGCGAATGAAGCTTGCGGCAGCAGCAGCAGCGAGTGAAGCTTGAAGGAGAGACGCGAGACTGGACGCACGTATCATCTGGGGCTCCACAAGATAGCGTGCTTGGCCCACTTCAGTTCCTAATAAACAACAATGATCTTCATGTTAACATCGGTAGTAAAATCAGTAAATTTGCGGATGATACTGAACTATGTTATGCTGCCATGAAAAGAGCTGAGCTTCAACAAGACCTTGACAACCTCATGTTTTGGAGCACAACGTAGCAGATGAGCTTTAATGTCGACAAATGTTCAGTAATCCACGTAGAGCCGGAGAACCCTTCAACCCAACTGAAAATGAACGGGACAGAATTAGCTGCTGTCATCCAATAACGTGACTTGGGAATAACTAATACAAACAAACTACAACACAGTAAGCAAGTTAACAAGGGTGTGAAAATGGTAGGCAGAGTCCTGGGATATTGAATACAATTTCAAGGACATCATCATTCTCTTGTACAAGGCGTTAGCGTGGCCACATTTAAAATATGCTGTTGAACTCTGATCGCCGCATCTGCGGAAAAATATCGATAATATGGAAAGAGTCCAGCTCAGAGCAACGAAGTTGATACATCAGGTGCGACACAAGCCATACGAATGTCTCTGAAGGAACTGGGCCGGATCTCTCTTGAGCAACGACGACTCAGGAGGCAACTAATAGAAACATTCCGTTATTTGAATGGCTTAACGACGTGCCTACAACGAAACTCTTTTAAAGAAACACTGATCGCCTGCGGAACAACGGTCAAAAACTCAAACATAAAGCCCAAAGAACCACCTTAGGTCAGCCGTTCTTTACGTATTTCATAATGAGCACATGGAATAGACTTGCTTCCGACGTTTTCGGTGCGGAGACAGTCAACGCGTTTAAAATTCGTCTAGACAAACATTGAGAGAGACAACCTCCGCAGCTAAGAACTCTTTCTCCAGGAATCGTAAACTCTTAACGACCAAAGCTTCCGAGGCCACCTAAACCCATCTTCTCTCTTCCGCCCCAACTACATAGATAGACGCCTCTCAGCTCCGCATATTGGCAGCTGTTGATCGTGCTTGCGTGATCGTCTCTTTGACTGAGATTCCTTAGCCCCCTTTAACCTTCAGTCATTTGTATCACACTGACATAATAGCTCATAGAGGGCCGGGGCGTAAGTGTGGCTGTCTCTCTGGGAATGGGTCTGTTGGTTCGTCTACAGCAGCCTCTCTAATCTAACGTATTATAATTGACAGCATTTCCCAGTCAGAAATCTTCGCCGGCAGTGCCGGTAATTATCGGTGTACCAAGGATTTTAGGGGTTATTATGAAAGGGTTACCGATAAAAAAGTTTTTCAACGGCATGCCACCTCAAATATCTTGAAAGACGCCCATTGATCACAATAGTCTATTTTCTCCTGCACAGTCGCCCATACTGATAGGCGATCATCGCCGACTTCTCTCTTCATGAAACTTTCATTTTCTGGCATGTAACTGTTTTCTATATATATGTATGGATATTTCGGACATCAGAATGGGCGAGCTTGACAGTAATGAGACAAACTCTTGCAAAAATAATACGGCCTAAATTCCCTCCATAATCGACCAAAATACCGTTGTATGACGATAAGTTTGAATACGGAGTATCTGATAATGTTTATTATACTGTACATGTAAAGCTGCTAACTCATACGGCAGTGGTATCTATTGCCCGTATGAATTAAGTGATAAATCGTATGAATTTGTTTTCTTCAGTAACTCAGAAAGGCAACATTTTTCAGTTTTCTTGTGAACCAAAAACAGATATTGACATTTTACTGGAAACTGTTCTAAACTCATTTTAATTAAAAAAAAGGTTGATGAATGTATTGAAGTGTTCAGATGATAAAATTTATTATTACCTCCGCCAAGGAGGTTCTGTTTTCGTCGGGTTTGTCAGTCATTTATTTTGTCCGTTTGTCTGTCTATCATCCAGATAACTGAAAAAGTAATGGACGGACTTAAAGATGAAATTTACAGTGATTGTTGAGTATGATAGGGGAACAGATGATTAACTTCTGGTGGAGATCCGTCTATCCGTTTGTTTGTCTGACTCATTTTTGTCAATGCCATAACATGAGTTGTTAGGTTTATTACGAAGAGTAAATAACCAAATTTTCGTGATGATCTGTTTGTTCGTTCGTGTTTCTTACGGTGTTTGAATTTGTGCTTGATAGCGCAATAACTCAAAAAGTTCTTAATGGATCTTCGTGAAATTTTCAGGAGTTATTCGTAATGTTAAAGCTATCTGTTCCAAGGAGGTACAAATTTGCACCGCCCAACCGTTTTTCGTTCACAGTTCTGCTCCCAGTGATATTCAGCGCCCAAAATTCAGTCACTTTTCTCAATTAAATATGACTGTCAAAAAAATTTTAATATACCCGCACATTACAGCCCAAAATATAGATATATATAAATATTTCAAAAAATTAGATGATAACATTTCCGTGTAGATTTTCTTTTTATACAAAAAGAACTTTCAAAATTATCACTAATAGACAGCAACAAGGCTAGAAATGAAAAATAGAAGCGATTATACGTTCAGCGTGTGAAAGCATGAAACTTGCGGCAGATGAGCTGCTGAAGTATTCACCCTGTACTGTCAGGAGATATTTTCAAATATTCGAATTTAATTGACATTAAAATTACTCTGAGGCCTTATTGTTATTTTAAATAAATAGGCGAAAGAATAATTGAATAAATGACTTTTGAGACTATGAAGAAAAAAACTCTGATATTGATAAAGTTATAAGCATTTTTAGTGGGCTGAAAAAAATTGGTAACGGACAGGGTTAAAAGACATAAATGATTCAATTTTGATTCAGTTCGGTTGGTTCATTTGTGTGTTTGACTTGTGTTTGTCATCATGTATGTTAGTAGCATAACTCAAAAAGTTACCTGCAGATCTTCAAGAAAATTGCAGAAAGTGTTAATACTATTAGAGGGCACAATCGAACAGATTTTGGTGGCGCTACAAAGAAAGTCAGAGTCTCAGCACCAACTTGACTTTTTACAGTTACCGGTGCATTATACTATAGGCGGAGGCATGCGCTCTCAGAGTGATCAAGTGATAATTGAAACGTACAGCTAAGTTTTAAATGAAACTTAAATAACTTTTCGTAAGTGGTAATTGTATGGCAGTGTAAGCCAAAATTACATAAAAAAGACGGTCTGTTTTATTGAAAGCAAGAATTTGAATGCTTGACTGCTTAATGTGAAATGTAAACACGTTGAAAAAATATAATAACATATTACATTACGTTAATGTTAAGTCAATAAGATTGCTATTACTGCTAAATAACAAAGCATTTTCACGAATATAAGCAATAAAATAATAAAAAAATAAGCGTGTGAATTGAGAGCAGAACGTATGAATTAGCTTTTAGCAAAACTAATTTTCGTATAAATTTGGTAGCATCTTAAATAAAATCGTATGAATTGCCAGCTTTACCTGTAATTGTTTTGCTTATTTTCAGTTTTTTCCTTTCCTGTCACTGAATTTTAAAAACCTGGGCTATATGCGTGGACGCTAGTCGTCTGGACGTTATTCTTGCGTATTGTTTTCTTATTTATTGACGCTTTGCAAACTTTGCGTAGCTACCCATCATTATTGATTATCTTTCATGTCCCTTGTCAATGAGTATTGCAATCATTGATCGTCCTTTGTTAATGAGTATTGCAATTATTGATCGAATATAACCAACAATTTTGTGTTCAGTTGATCTATATCTGTTGGGTTTTATCAACAAAGTATCCCCATTAGGTGGATATAAAATTATTAAGTTTTACACTGTAATTAGGCATAGGTACGTTTCCTGATAACGTGTGTGGTCGAAATTTCGACATGGTGGTGGAACTTCCTTTAAGCTACGGAGAATAACTCCATTCTAGCTTAGAGCAACTGAAGTTCTACGTATAGAAACGTACTTCAGCTGAAATAACTGGTTCAAGTTCCTGTTCTAAACGGTCTGAAGTTCACAACTCCTGACCGTTGTCAGCTGCAGACCTAACACAGTAATTGTTAGGTTCGTCCATCCTATCCCAATGTTTTTAATTCACATTTAATCGTAGTTCTTGAGTTAAGGCATAGCGCCTACGTAAATAGCCATGTTGTTTGGTGCCGGAACGATATGGGCGGATTATTTTATAGACGAAATATCGCTGTTCTCTAAGAAAAGTCTCCTATAATTATTAAGGGAAACGTCAAAAGCAAAATTAGGCGTATATCCGCGTGTATATGGATGGCTTTTCGGCTGAAAGCGACGAATACGCCGTTCATATTGTAGGCGAGCAAAGCCGACATACCCCGACGATATAGAGCCGATAAATAAAGGCGATTTTAATCGTTTAGACGCTTATTGGAGCAGACAATTACCGGCGCTGCCGACGATAATTTCTGACTGGGTCTTGAAGCTTAATTACTCCTCTGTAGGAAATGGCACTCCATATACCATAAACAGAGCCTCCACCGCTATTTTCAAGTAAAACAAAACTCCACAAACAAAACATTTCAAGTCGGACTTCGCACTTCAGGATGTAGGGCAACATACCCATACGCAGAGCTCGAACTCAATTTTTCAAAGTCAGCATAAAAAAGAAAAAACTTACAATGCGTATCAAGCGTGTCGGAGTAACAGTGCAGTCTCTAATACAACATGCCTAATACCCGATCTCAATTTTCTAAACTACACACAAAAGAAACCTTTACACAACACGTTTCAAGTGCCAAACTCAGCAGTTCAAGCTCAAGTATAACATACGGCAGGTCAAAAAGACCCCAATATCAAAGTTGTGTCATCTATATTCCTGGCAAGATTGAACGGGAACTTTCGGACAGGAGCTTTTCATCTTTCCCTTCTTTTTTCCCATTGACGCAGGGCTGCAGGGCTTTCTCGCATACCTCAGTCGCAATTCATTCCACACGCGCAGTTCAATATCCGCCGTATGTTGGCTATCTCTACAGTCAGGTGCCGCTCCCGTCGCGATCTTTCAGCTGCAAATACGGAGTCCAATATGGAACGTTTGCCTTATATCTATTCCATCAGTTCAGTCAACGATTGGAAACTATGGCTGTAGTAAATGCGAGTATCAAACGCGCGATGTTCTTTTGCAACAAGTCCACGCTGTGGTGTTGGCGATCACATTTTCTAATATGTACACATCTTATTGTTAAACAATCGTGTTATTAAAAAATTTGTGTATTATGATGAAGTTTACCCTTTAACATAAAGCTTTTTTCACTTCCTGAAATTCTGAGGCAGAAGATGTACAGCGCAGTGAAAAAAAAAAAAACAGTTTCTCTGTATGACATACCTCATATAAAACACGACAAAAAATACGGTATGTTTAATTTGTACTAGTTGCGATAGCAAAAATAGGCAGTAATTTTTTTTTTATTGTATGAGTAAAGCCGTCAATCCTCGTGCATTAGACTGGCACACTAGATATTTGATCCTCTAGTATCACCGATAGTCATCGATGGGATCGTACTATACTTAAATCTAAAACAAAATTTTAATGGGTCTACCTCTGCTCGATCAATTTTCGGCAACATCAAACGTGTGTCACGCAATAACAAATATTTACAGCTGTTTAATGTAAATAGCAAAAAACTTGCATTACATTACGTGGAATATGCTGTAAGCACACTTTTCCTATCAGCTGCTGTGTCTGGTTCACGCCCCACGAATTTTCTGTGTATTAACGTAAAGATCATAGCTTGTATCGAGCGAACTGAAGCCTATGTTCGGACTCTTTTCTAAGAATGGGTCTCTTAGTTTCTTGATTGCCCAGTTTAGAATCAGTCTACTCGATGAGGGACCAAAATAATGACTTCTGTCTGGATATACAGTATACTGTGATAGTTTATTCTTTAATTCGAGACGTGATCGCTCGAAGACCATAGCTTTCGTCGTTGAGTTTCGTATGGAAGGTAACAACACTTATGAAGTTAACTATTTACTCGAATCGTGGCCCGTGTCGCCGTCAAATCGCGGCAGGAACTAATAGTAATAACTCCAATGAAATCTACGGGTCATTCACGCTTATTGTGGTACTGGTCTAAGCAATATCTTTTTCTTCACCTTCGTTCAATTTCTATTCAATGCGCACATTAGGTGATCAGAGAACGAACATTTGATTGGAGAGGGAAGTACAATCTGCTTATATATGATACCATGCAGATGCATTTCAGACATCTTCAATTCGAGATTATATGAAAAATAAAAAATAAATAAAGAAAAACTAAATAGGCTGGCAATGCCGTTCTGCAAATGAATTTTCTCCTACCTAATTCTGCACACCTGAACAGGAAGGCCACTCTTACCTTGATGATTCTTTGAACGAGGTCCAGATAACCTTAATTAATCTGGACGCCCATCTTGTGCAGAGGTGATGCTGCAGCCCGTGACCAGCGGGAGAGCTAGTAGCGAGTTATCCCTATTTTGCGCATAGCCGCTTACAGCTGGTTTGTTTGGCAATTTCAGTACGTAAGCGCCCAGTAAGTTTTAAATTTCGTAGCTTCAATACCACTCACATATCGAATGTGACGCAGCATTTGTTGAACAACCTAGCACCCTGGACCTGGCCGTGAAACTATTAGAATGCTTCGTGGCATTGTAGCACCACCACCACCACCATTTTTTCTTATTATCGGAATTAGCACTTGGCAAGTGCGACCAATGCCGTCTGAGTATTTGGCAATTAAGAATCCGCCCATTGACGTCAACACTAATTCTTTCTAGAATTTTCCAAACATTTGTGATCGTAAAGCGCTCAAATCTCCGTTGAATTTAAACTTACATTTCCAGGTGAGTATTTTTTCATGATAATTTAATTCTTGCATGCTCTGAATTTTAGCAGTGCGCTCTAGGTCTGACCGTTTGCTCAGTATCAAATAAAGTGAACAGTTTTCTATTTTCGGCAGTACCAGTTGTTTCCATAAGGCGGGCATATTGTGCCTGCCTGATTTGCGAAAGTGGCATTATCCTGCATTCTCTCATTCACACGTCCCGTGAAATGTGCTTTCTTCAAGGAAATAAGTAAATAATCTATAATCCGTATAGTACTGAGCTATTCTCTGTCCATTTTATCAAGGCAGTTCGGTCGTGGTCAAATTCCGCTATAACGTTGCCAATGCTATAGGTATTTCTGAGATTTTGTTCAGCCAATATCGTAGCCCCACATACTACCTGTACATAGTGAAACCTAAGAAATGCCCATAGAATTGGCACCGCTATAAAGGATTTGACCACGACCGAACTGCCTTGATAAAATGAACAGAGTATAAATTTACTCGGCCGTCATAATTGACAGCGATTAATTTGTAATAAACCTTTTTAGTGTTTCTTCCAGCGGTACAGATTTTGTTCCAAAACTGCGTCATGTTCGTGTGTTAATTGAACAAAACTTGTGATTAATGCCAACTTAAGTTTGGAGCAGCAGAATTTTTCTCCCGTAATCAAAATCTGGAATTTCAATTGTTTTGAAGTCACACAACACAAAAGAAATTAAGCTAAAAAAAATCCAGATACGCTCGGCAGCGTATTATGACTACCAGCAATAACCATATCATGATAAAAGTTTGGTTTCAATAAGACGTCAAAATATTTGGCCTCTACTCAGCATCGAATTTGAACTACTACGAAGAAATTCCGATAAAGAAATATACTTGGAGTAGATCTTGAATGATCTGGGCGAAAACTGAAGATTTTATACATCCGCAGCGACTCCAAATGTGCTAAAGCCAGAAGTGCTTTCGATATTAAAGAATCGTTACTTCTGTTATAATTTACCTAATCCGTTACACGGGACGGAGAGACAAACCATTCAACTAACTAAGTAATCAATTAAGTGTTCTCAATTTCATAATGGGATAGTACTGCATTATATTTAACCCATTACCTCGTGAATATGTTTAACAATGTTTCACAAAGTTATTGATGCAATTTCATACGAATAATAGATGTCACTGAGTTATGGGCGAAAAAGCCTGAAAGGAAGTTTCCTTCACAAGGCAACACTATAGTAGCTAATGAGCTAAGCTGTAGCGCCTCGCGGTGTAACGTGCGCACAACACGCAATACCTAGTCCTGAAATTATTCAGCAAAAAAAAAAAAAAAACAACGAACACGCACAGCAATATTTGCCTAGAAGTTATGTATCTTTTTATTTAACACTGACCCATTCTGCACTTTGTGCCTCAAATAAAGATGCAGATCGAGATTCAAACCGGTTCAGCAATTTAAGCGCAATTTTGTTAAGCTGATTCATCGCTTTCAGCACGTCCCACAGGTACTTTACTTTTGAAACTAGTCAAGAAAAGATCAGGAGCCGCCGTTGGCAAATTAATCGCAGTGAAAAGCCTCAGTAATTGGCGAATGTCACGTTTGAACGCCCCACTGGTGGGCCGAAGTATCATCATCCCACCAGCAGCGACTGATTGCTTAAAGTGGGCTTAATGGGATTGCCTGTGCAGTGGCGGAACTGATTGCGGGCTAATATTTGTGAGACCAGCGGCCCCTCGTGCCGGGGCCATGTAATATTAGTGTTGTGTGAATGCAGTGTCATGGTAGGATGGTAAGCTAAGTGTCCGCTGCTGCTATTCCTAACCAATATAACGAAGTGAACTTAATGTTACGCTTGAGATAAAAACGACATCTTTTTATAGCTAAATATATAGTGCAATCCGAGTACTGCTGGAAATTGCATGAGACGCTGTAAATGAAGCGTGACTCTTTTCCTAGACTGTAAGTAGGCTTCAGAGTAACGGCGTATATTGAATGGCACACTGGAAGTGAAGCGTACTACTATTTTTTACTCTGTAACGATCTTCAGAGTTACGTTGTGTACAAAAAGAAAAAACCAAGAATATTGATGGGCAAATAGCCGAATGCTACATTGTTAATTTGATTCAGTGTGAATGACCATATACGAAAAGCACAGAAAATTTTAGGCCATTATCCCCAACTTCAAGGTGATTAACCGATAAATATTTTAATTTAATTCGGTACAAATAACTGAGTTCAAAAGTATTTAATTTAATTTTCAGTTCAGTTTCTGCTACTACTCATTTTTATAACTATAGACCACACCATACATTGACTGGACACTGGCCCCTCAGGCAGATTTCGTTCCCGCAATTGGGCCTGGCTAGACGCATTTTTATGTGTTCTCCCATTATTTGTTCAAACTTTGTTTAGCTATTTGACTCAATTCTTTTGCATTCACTAATGACTGGTAAACCTGTACATACTTCTCAAACTTCTATACGCAGCAAATTCACAAAAGTATTGAGGCTTGGAGTGTAATTACGTAGAGCAACTGTTTATGACATCTTTTGATATTTGCAGTAGAGTAAAGCTATTGCGCAAAAGTTTGTGAAATAAACAGTCATTTTGTAGAACAGAAGCTTCTCAAATTTGTGGTAGGTATGCTGGATTTTTAATGAAATGGCAAGTAAACATCAGATGAAAATGTTAATGAAATTTGCTTGGTATACGGGCTAAGCGAGACGATCACAACAGACAGCAGAGCTGAAGGGTGAGTCGGAGCAGCTTGCAGACATGAAGTGATGAAGCCCTGGCAGCAGTAAAGTAATGAAGCACTGGCTGTCATAAGGATAGAAAGCAGTGAAAGGATATAGCAATGGCAGCTGTGATGTGACATAGCATTGGCGGCCATGAAGTGATGTGAATGATGAAGCACTGGCCGTCATGAAGTGGTGTAGCATTGAGTATTGACAGCAGTGAAGTGGTACGGTATTGGTAGCCGCGATGTGATACAGCATGGGTTTTCGTCAAGTGATCTAACATTGGAAGCTGTGAAGTGATCTAACATGGGCAACTGTGAAGTGATCTATCATTGGCAGCTGTGAAGCGATCTAACATTGGTAGCTATGAAGTGATTTAACGTAGGGCACCATGGAAAATATAGCTTCGGCAACCATGAAGTAATGTAACATTGTCATCTATTATACCATTTATGTAATTGAGGCAACTATGAAATGATGTAATATAGTCGTCCACTAAATTATGTATAAATAATGTAGGCAACCTTAAAGTGATTAAACATAGTAATCCATTCAATCATGTAATGTAAACAACCATAATGAGACGTACCAGTAACGTATACAAGATAAAGTGATATAACACAGACAACCATGATGTGATATAGTGTAGGGAACAACCATGCTGTCATTCAACTTAGGCAGCCATGGAATGATTCAACTTAGGCAACTATGAAAGTGATTCAACTAAGGCAACCATTAAGTGATGTAACATAGGCAACCATGTAGTGACGTACCGTAGGCAACCACAAAGAGGCGTAGTACTCCTCGGTAGTAATGTGAAATATCGTGCAGCTGTAGATGGTTCCAGCGATGAAGGATTGCATCAGCACCAAAATGTCATTTTAATGTCTTCTAGTCATCTAATGGCTGTCCTGGTATCATCTCATGGTTAGCCTTATTATGCATTTTTAGTTCATGGCTACTTATGTCGCGGTATTCTGTAGTGTTACTGTGGTTTTAACCAGGTTTTTCAGTATTACTAGGATTTCATAACCTTTTTTTTTGCGGCTATTGGGATGATCTCTACCGAAAGCTCTACATACATCATGAGGTTATTGCTTCAAATCCGTCGTTGGAAAAAAACTCAATTGTATGTGATATTAAAGTACAGTACATGTAGTATCAATGTGCCAATTTTTCTATAATATTTCAATATTCATAAAAATTATGATGAATTTTCAATTATTCTTCGTGTCTGAAGGTATGACAAATATCGCCTACTGAAGATATAATATTATGATTGTGAATTTAGATTCCCTGCTCTGCAACGCATTCCTCATGGTACGTTGAAGAAATTAATCTTTCTTTGAGGTCTCTGCAATTATCAGAGCTCATTTTATTAACACTAACGTAAATCGGTCTCTAGGCCAAATTGCAAGAGGCCCGATTTCAGTGTCCAGTCAATGTATGGTGTGGTCTATGTTATAACTAATTATTATTATTATTACTTAACTTCCAAGAGAAAGGCTTTGAAATTTATTCAGCCTCGTGCTTAAATTTCCTTGAATTTACTTCGAGAGAAAAGCTTATAAATTTGTAAAGTAGAACAAGCTTGATTTTCAATCTGGAGGTACAAGTTAAGGGAACTCTCAGTGGTGGGGATAAACACCAAAACATTAATATTGACGTCGCGTGGTCCCAAACCTAGAACGGATAAACGGGAACATTTAAAGCTTTGCTCTCGTCATGTCTTTATTTTTAGCCTCGCCTGTCCTACAGGCAAAGCTGAAAGAGAGGTCAATACATTGTATAATGCCAAAGTAAGAGAGAACCTTATAAGGGATTAGGAAATCGTGACCTAAGAAGTGCAACTGTAATTATTTTCAGTAAGAGTACGAAAACGGAAGGGAATAAAGAGGGCACGAAAGGTAAAAAGATGCCTAAAACTTAACTATAAGTTTGGCTGCTTAGTGTCCTAATGTGCCCCAAGCTGTTGACTGTTCACTATAGCAAACACTAGGGTAACCTACCTATACAAGCATAGAGGTGAATTAAATTGACAGCTGTATTATTTCCTATTTGAATTTACTAAAAATAGATTAAATCACCTCAAACTAGGAAAACAATTCACATGATCCACCTCTGCAGGAATTCCATACTTCCATGTAAAAGTAATGGCTGGAAACATGTAAAGCCTTCCAAAATCACTTGAAAATTCCACAAAACTCGATCGCATTACCGGCAGGCCATGGAAAGGAGGGCTGGAGCTACGCAGTATAGAGCCAAACGTCAACTTGCTGCGCCACAGGGGAACTGGCAGTTATTGGACCCTCAACCTCCGAAGGCTCGAGGCCCGGCCGAAGTAGGTCACAGGGGTAACAGTAAAATTTGAAATACGCAATCTACATACATGGTGTGAATCGATGATGCCTTTTTTGGAGGGAGCAACGCGTAATAACGTCCGTGATCTACTATTATTATTATTATTATTAAATCACACCAGGCTGGCGACGTAGGAACGGAGAAACTCCATGAGGTTAACAAACCCCCACGCAACCAGCCCAGCGGGTGGAGAAAACAAAAGAATGAAAA
>LQNS02277999.1:11416199-11445240 GCA_001587735.2 Parhyale hawaiensis
GGGACAGATGAAATTCCAACAATGAAGACATCGCAGGCTTAGTCTGATTTGTACGAGTATTAGCTTCTCCATACATCGAACCTACGGCAAAGTAGAGGGCGACCTTATGTCTGAATGCATTTCTTGCATTGCCAAAGTTGAAATCGTAGTACTGAAGATGTCTGAAGCTTCCGTTGGCACTCTCATGCTTCTTGATTCGTAGTTTCTTCCCGCAGATGATTTCGTTGCATTTGCTATTCCCACTTTGATGCAATTGTCAACAAAACTGACGCAACATGAGTTTTCACGGGCAGTAGAGAATTATTTCTTCTAGCTTACTGTTTTTCTCTGACGAAGCAGTTTTCTCTTCATAGGCCAAAATTTGAGCACCTCAAATGAAACAGATATTTGAGGTGGGAAGACGGTATCAACGGTATCTTGTATATAAGCTGCTATTCTGCCTGTCTATGTAGAAGACCTAAGGATGCCAGCACGATAAAGGATCAATGAAGAAAAGAAGAAAATTAAGAAGCAAATAAGAGAAGAGGAGATTCCGAACCGGCCTAGAGGCATTAGGCAAACGTATAGGCTAATGCGTAAATTTTTCACGCACGGGTCCACTAGTTAGTAAGAGGTAATATTTCGCCTTAGGCATTCTGTTCAGTCAGTTAATTTGTGCGTAGTTCAATCTTTCCTATGCCGGGACCGCACTATGTAATCACATGCTCAACTAGATGAGCTAACGTGCAACTCTTCAATCGTCCCGATGCATTGTAAAAGTCGGTAGTATAGTTACGGTACCATTACACCGTGCGAGCTGTACGTCCGACCATCAAGTTGATCGTACGGTTGCTTAGTGCGGCTCCGGAACCAGACGAGGCAAAAAAATCATAGTATAATAACGTAAGTTATTTTACCATGGATCTACATAGTAACGTTGAGCCCATGCTCAAAGACGTTCCCATACGGTATTAACACGAATGAGTGCAGCAGGTTGAGGCAAAGTGTAAAATTGGATAGGTTTATTACACACAGATATCCATAATAATTCAGAAGACTTCCGAATAACAATAAACATACAGTAATAGATATGTCTGCATAACCGATAGAAAAGTTGTGAAACTTTTTGGGCTACAACTAGTAATTAAACTAGTACAATTGCATGACGTAATCCTTATACCGCTATTTGAAAGCATTATTAGATAGTGAATCTAATAAGCACGTTGGTGTTCTTTAACAAGAGATCCCGTTTGAAAAATAGTTGACCGTTTTCTACATCAACACACACATTTGGAATATTTAGAATGGAGCGTCTCATTTCGTAATTTTGCTGGGTATGAGTGAGCCGTAGTATTATTGAAAGAAAAATAAGAGGATGGTTATGTACGAGTGAACGGAAAAATGCAAGCAGCGAATAGTTATAGACATCTTGAAAATGCAACATTTGTAATTCGCGGTTCATATAATTACGATGCATCAACGGCATGTTATTTCTGTCTCGTTTAACACGAATTATTCGCCTTAGTATTTTATTTTCTACAATTTCTAAGTAACGAATGTAACAGTTAGGGGCTGCGCCCCAGATGATATTTGAATTAACAAGGAATAAGCAAGTGTACAATAAATTTGTTTCAACGAATCACGATTTACATAATTAGACACTGCACTGAGCTTTAGCTAACTCTTCAATATGGGTTTTGAAGCTCAGTTTATCATCAAGAATTAAACACAGATATCGAAACGACACCCATTCCAATTCTTTACCACTGAAATATACCGTCGGCAGCTCAGGACGCGAATATGGAATGAATAACATAAGCTTGGTTTTATCCTCAAGGGCAATCAATCTATTATGCGTAAACCATTCCGACGATTTACTTAAGATAAACTGAATATCGGCTATGGCTGAGAGGAAATTGCATCTATTAGTATAAAACGCTGCATCGTTTGCAAACAGAACACATTTATACCATGGGTGTTCATTTCATTAATAACAATGTTGAAGAGCAATGGTCAGAGCACACTCCCTTGAGGGACTCCAATTTTGACTGGTAGGACTTGAGATTTGGTATTACATGAGACATTATTGGTCTCGATTGGATAAGTAGCTCAACAATAATGCATTCGCTGTCTCACGAATACCGTAGTGTTCAAGTTTTTTTAACAACTATTTATCAACGGTATCAAAGGCTTTCCTCTTGTCTAAAAAGAGGCAAACCCCGTATGATTTATCGTGAAAACAATTTAATAAATCAGTCACAAGATGAAATATCGCTAATGTAGTACTAGATTTTGCACGAAAGCTAAATTATTGGCTGAAAATTACACTATGAGTTGTTAGGAACTCAGTTAATCTAGAATGAATTAATTTTTTCAGTATATTGTTGAACGTTGACAGCGTTGATATTGGTCTAAAATTTGCTACATCATTAAGATCACCTGATTTGAATATTGGTATAACACGAGCATGCTTTAGAACATTGTGGTAAATACCAGTCAAAAAACACAAGTTGAAGAAATAACAAAGTGGAAAAACTGTATAATTAATAATTTTCATAAGAAGTAAAGGTTTGATTTCACTACGGTTACAACGTTTATCACTGGATGATTTATTATATCTATTATTTCATGGGCATTGGTAAGCCTTAAGACGCAATTTTCATGAACATAATTAGTTTAATGGAAAAATTCGCAGCTGTTGGGGAAGGTCTTGTACAAGAGTCGTTGCAATAGAGGCGAAATAATTGGTGGAGAGCTTAGCAGATTCAGCATCAGTAAGCGCATACCCATCTAAGCTGAGCGAGATATGTTTAGATATTTTTAGAGCTAGTCTTTCTGCTTAAGATCTCATTTAGAACATGCCACATTTGCGAGACGAATTAGTAGATTCGTAAATCCTACATTTGTAATAATATTCTTTCGATTTGCGTATAAGTCGATTCCGCACATTTCTGTACGCTGTATACGACTTTTTCATTATTATATTTCGCTTGAATGAATTGTAGATATATGAAACAAAAAGAATGAAGCAACATAGGCCCAAGAGAAAGACGTCCCGAAGGCCTAAAGAAAGCTAAGCTAACCCGTGGAAGCTCCTAGAGGCACAGCTCTCCATAAAATAGGATGGGTGGACCTAACTGACTTAATGCTTTGACCAATCCTACGCCGTCTGAAGAGGCGGCTCCGGGGCGTCTTGCAATCAGACGCCTGTTTTACTCTCACAGTGTTACACGATAGCAGTGAGTGCGACGTGAGATCTCAGCGCCTCAACTAAGGGTTGCGGAATTTTCGGCAAGCCTAAACATTCACATTTCTGACAGAGCCTCATTTTGGCTCTATTTTAGGATAAAGAGTTAAGAAAACTACATAAAAGTGCTTCACATGCTAGAATTCAAGCAATATGTGGCAGTCATATATTTTGTCATACTAATTATCGAGTATCATAGCCAATGTTTGTACACAAAGGCAGTGTTTCCCAGCTCATAACCCCAAAATTTAGGAGGGTTGTCGTTGGTGTTACCCAACCTGTGTCTCATTGGCGGTCGGTGTACCATAGGTGACATCGAAGGTCCGATTGCAACACGCCTCTGGTAATGCAACATTGAATGCGTGCGTATAAAGAAAATGCCTCTTGCTCTCCGTACTAACTGGGCACTGATTCATCTGATGAACTGACGAAGCTATTGCAGCAGCTACTGTAGTGGATATGACATTTTGGGCGTTAAAAAAAAGCGCGCCGCTGATGCAAAATCACAAAGTTGGGCTAAGAATCAAAAGTTAGCGTCGCTATTTAGAAAGTGGTGCTGGAAAACACAAACTGGTCCTAAAAATCACGAATTGACACTGGTACCTTGACAAAGAACTGGACGTAAAGTTCTTCAATTTTATAATTAAATTAAAGACATGGTCCAAATCGCGACAGTCAGAGGCCATGAAGAGTCGTGAACAGCTAGCGATCAGTAAGTCTTCAAGGCACTTTCCACATAGTTTTATTTATTCATACAGAAAAATTATCACTTGATCAGGCAACAATGATTTTATCTTCATATGTAGTGAATCTATACACAACTGATGCTCGCGTCTGCACAGCTGCATGCGTCACTCACCATCCCGGAAGCCCCATCTACTGTCGTAAAGGCATTTCACCATCAGCTTATTAATGTCAAGAGAATATTATGCTGATAATATTGGCGAATATTGAAAGGCGCTGTAGTGCTAAACGCACCTGGCCTGCACGGTTAATAATCCCTAGTCTGCTAGGGGGCAGTCATCCCATGCGAAACGAAGCCGTGTCGTCACTCAACTCAATAAAAGACCTTGGCAATATAACACGCGGTGCAACTTTGCAGTGCAAATTTATGTGTTTTTTATGAGAAGCTCAAGAGTGCAATGTTGCCAACAGATCCGTGGAGTAGAGTTAATCTCATTGCCCTTAACTTGTCTGGAACTTGGGTAGTGAAAGTTGGTTCGTTACTTTAGACTGATTTTCAGGCGCTAATTCCAAACCATTTAAGCGTGAGTGATCGATATCTCCGGAGGATTACCAGTGCACCATCTCAAGAGCAACAGATTTGCGATTAGGCCCTAAAATTCAATCACGCGTGGGGAATCGTGAGCTCGTGGCTACACAGAAATCTAGAGAGGATCAAGCTATTGAGCTTACATTTAGAAATAACAGCTTTATCGCAGAATTGACCACATCTCGACTATTCGGCTATGAATTTCAGTGATGATTTCACAGAATGTTAAACTTATGATGCTCATAGTGTCTGTAAAGTTTCAAACGACTAATCACGCTGATTTTAGAAAAAAATGTTTATTATTAATTTTACTAATTTCACTGAGCGGCGGTAATAGCTTCTTGACTAAAAACAAAATATACAATGTTTTATGTCACCAAAGGAGCAAAAATGAACAACAACAAGAAAAAGAAAATATATATTAAACAAAAAATCATTATTCAAAAGTTTACAGTGACTGAAAAAAAGTCTTATTTGCCAACATGACCCCAATGACGTTTAATAACTTCAATAATCCTTGAATCCATGCAGCTAGTTAGTTTCTTTATAGCAGAAGGTGGAACTGCCCTTGTTGCTGCAGCAACAGCATCCCACAAGACAGATTTTGAGTTGTACTGCCTTCCATCTGCGTAAGTTTCCCTTTCAATAGGGCCCAAAGGTTTTCAATTGGGTTTAGATCAGGTGAGCACAGTGGCCAAACCATCAGTTTCTCTCTATGGAACCCCCAAAGAGTCTAGAAATGCTGAGGTAGTACGGGCAGAAAAAGAAGGCTCATTATCATGCAATAAAATCAAGTTTCGAAGCAACGAAAGGGGTATGTCACCCAGCCATGGGACCAAGGCGTCCTTTAATATGTCACAGTATGATGCGGATGTAATTTTCAAAAGGCACGTCTTCAAAATGTTTACTGCACTTACATTTAGTGCAGTTAACACTTTGAAGAAGTATCTCTCTCGAGCCTACCCACACATAAACTTCAAATTTTCATACAAAAATACATTTACTATAGGGTCCTTTTTTTACATTCAAAGACTAACCTCCCACACCACTTTTGTCGAGTGTTATCTACCGCTACAATTGCCGGGCCTGCTGCGCCTCTTACATCGGTAGCACTGGACAACATTTCAAAGCCCGTATTGACCAACATTTAGGTGTGTCTAGCCGAACCGGTTTACCACATGCAAAACCCTCACATTCAGCTTCCCGCCTGCATGCTGAGCAAAACGACCATCTCATTAGCAAAAATGACTTCTCAATCATTAACTCTTCTAATTGCGTCGTAAAAACTACAGCATCATTGGACAAGTTATGAATTTAACATTCCCCAGTTTCAACAACATCGTCCGGTAAAACAGTTAAGGTGTGGGGAATGCGGTTCGAAACTTTTTTGCAAGTTAGTTAACGCGAGTCGGACGCGACCCTACTGTTAAGGGGCGTTTTGCTTGGTGCGATTATTGCGCTAAGATGATCGTCCATGACTCAACGATGATCGTTGAACGATTATGAGAGCACTAATTCATTGCATTTGTTCGAGACTGCTTTGCTTCAAGCGCCTGACGGCACGGCAACGATGATCATTAACGATTGTGCCGTCAGTTGCGTGAAACAAAGCAGTCTCGAACAAATGCATTGAATTAGTGCTCTCATAATCGTTCAACGATCATCGTTGAGTCATGGACGATCATCGTTGCGCAATAATCGTACCAAGCAAAACGCACCTCTATACTACTGTAACGCGCAGCAGCGTATAGCAGCTAATGTTTTCGTCTAATTTTACAGAGCAATTGTATGGCNAAAACAGTTAAGGTGTGGGGAATGCGGTTCGAAACTTTTTTGCAAGTTAGTTAACGCGAGTCGGACGCGACCCTACTGTTAAGGGGCGTTTTGCTTGGTGCGATTATTGCGCTAAGATGATCGTCCATGACTCAACGATGATCGTTGCGCAATAATCGTACCAAGCAAAACGCACCTCTATACTACTGTAACGCGCAGCAGCGTATAGCAGCTAATGTTTTCGTCTAATTTTACAGAGCAATTGTATGGCTTCTGCTTTAAAGTTACTTCGACGGAAGGAAANATCGTTGCGCAATAATCGTACCAAGCAAAACGCACCTCTATACTACTGTAACGCGCAGCAGCGTATAGCAGCTAATGTTTTCGTCTAATTTTACAGAGCAATTGTATGGCTTCTGCTTTAAAGTTACTTCGACGGAAGGAAAGTAATTTTTTATCCTCTGTGGTTTTTCTTACAAATTTCGTTAAAAAGTTCTTCTATCTCGGCGTTCAATTGCTCGCATCTGAGCCAGTTTTTGCTGCAGCGGTTTGATATTATAGAGGATAGCAGACGAAAATGAATCGAAAACGTTGCGGTATTCACTAACATAAATCTATATTAAGAATGTCATATGTTTCTCGACAAAACTCACGTGATTATTCTACTTTAAAGATGATAAACTAGCCTCTAAAAGTGCTTCTGATACAAGCGGGCATTTGCCGGTTGAATTGATTTGCTTTTTTAGAAGCCTACTCTTTTACAAACTTTTTAACCAACGTTATTTCGCAATTTTATCCTTCAAAAAACTAAAACAGCTCGTAGATGCTCTGACACATATTTTTGTGCAACTATAATGATTGTAGAACATGTACGACACTCTGGAGCCCCAAATGAAATGATAAAGCAACAATGAAAAATAGCTACTGATACACGTACTAGGTTTTTATGACGTCACAAGCCCATTCCCATGATGCACTTCAGCTTGGCCCCGCCCCCTGGGTTAACCTGTTGTGTCTCATAATTTTTGGTCTGTCACCAAGATAACTCAAAAAGTTATGGACGGATCTTTATGAAAGTTACAGGGAGTATTAGACATGTTAGGAGCAACAGATGATTAACTTTGTGGAGATTCATTAAACTATTTGTTTGTCTTCCTCTTTTTTCTTAGTGCCAAAACTCAAAAGTTGTTGACAGAATTTTATGAAAACAACGTGAGTTCTTAAGTGTATCACAAAGAGTAAATGACCGAATTTTTCTGGTGATCTGTTTGTTCGCTCTTGTGGTTGTATATATATTTCATTCATTGTTTGTTAGCAAAATACATAATTCATGAAATCATGAACAGGTTTTTATGAAATTTACAGGAGTTATTAGTAATGTTGAAAGACATATGATTACATTTTGGTGATGATCGGTTGATCAGTTGATGCGTTTCATAAATGTTTGTCAGGATGTTTTTTTAGCATCATAACTCGAAAAGTTATGAATGGATCTTCAAGAAACATACAGAAGCTGTTATTGCTGTCAACAGGAACAAATGACGAGATTTTGGTGCACGATGAAAAAGAAATCGCAGTCTCAGAACCAAATGGAATTTTTACGTCATCTTTGCATAGTTTGGCGGAGGTATGCGCTCACAGAGTTCTCTATTTGTAAATATGTATACTAGCCATTTAAAAGGAAGCGAATCATATCTCCAGTCGTATGAGCACAGAGAAGCTATGACTAGTAGCAGATTGTTGCGTAGAAAACACGCCAACTTTAGCAGGTTGAAGAATTCATTTTGCCTACACAAATGAGCTATACAGTGGTCTGCCAAGTTTAGTACATGCTATCGAGTGACCGCTCAAGGAGTTGATGACATTGTACTTGTTATTGTTACTGGTGAACATGTGCGTAAAAAATCACGCAATAATCGATATGTGTGCTTAATATAGACCGGTGCGGAATCTTCTCTTCCCTGACTTGCTTCTTCATTTCCTTCAATAATCTTTTGTCGTGCTCTGATCCTTAGGTGCTCTTGTCAATGACTTGCCGTTTCATTTTCCCGCTTAAGCTTCTCAGCAGCTCTTATTCCCTTCAAGAACCTTTCTGCTTCAAATCTTTCTTGACATGTGTCGCAAAGATGCTTCAACTCTCTCCATTGATAACACATCTTTATTCTTGGGACTGCAGTAGTCTCGTTCTTCTTCTACTTTCCCCATCCTCAAGTTTCCTTAAACGTACATCTTCCATAGTGAGAGGCAGACGTAAAATTTTGAGTAAAACACTGCAATAAATGTGAATGTAGCTCCAGTCAGCTTATATGCAATGTGAGCGCCCCGTACCTATGATGCCGTCTTGCAAACAACAAATATCTGCTTCGTTGAAGAACAGAAATTTTGACCTATGAAGCGAAAAATGCTCCGTAAAAAAAGACAGTAAGTTAGAAGAAATAATTGTGTCTAGTGTCCGTAACAAATTATCACTTCGTGAGTGGCTCGTTGATCATCTACGGAATTTATAAGTCGAGACAGGAGAGAAAAAAAGTTGTAAAATCTGACTCCAGAAGCTGCTAATATATTATATCGATTTTACGAAGTGTGTCAAGTAAGAAATGCATTCAGATAAAGGAAAAAAGATCCCACTTTCACCATCATCTGTAACCTCGTCATCGATCTCTATGATAATGTAACTTAATAGCAAAACCTGCAATCTGGCCAGTTTTTCGTTTATCTATTTCATTAATATACGGACACGAAATAAATAAATACGAAGCTTATAATTATATTATTGTTAGCATTATTATTTGAATTATAGTTTAACCACAGTAGCAGCTGGCATGAAGCGCTATGCTAGCAGTGATGTGCAGTCAAATAAAACAAAGCTTTATAACGATATACATACAGACTTAGATTAAATCAATAACCAGCTGTTATAGTACAGGCTTAAAACATTAGGTAACGAAACGATGGGCCATCATAGCTGACATGAGCCTTATCATTCATGAGATTCATAAGTAAAGATAAGTCTATACACGATAAATTATAAGTAGAGAAATCCCGTTCTAGCACTTCTAAAAAAAAGAGCGGCAGTCAACAAGAATGTGGATGGGATGCTTGCATAAAAGAGAGTGACTCTGAGCATTTTTTTACTTCTTTGGTAGAGCATTATACATTATTAGTTTCGTGCGTGAAAAAAATCACGCAATAATCGATATGTTTGCATAAAATAGGCCGGTACGGAATCTTCTTTTCTCTGACTTACTTCATTTCCCTCACTGACCCTTTGTCATGCTCCCATCCTTAGGTCCTCTCTTCTCCGACTTGCAGTTTCCACACTTTCCCGCTCACGCTTAACAGCAGCTCTTATTCCCTTCTGGAACCTTTCTGCTTCAAATCTTTCTTAACACCAGTTCCAGTTCCATTAGCAGAATGATGTGCAATAGGGCATGGGCGAACCCGCAACATCATATCTTTGGATCGATACACCCGCATAGCTCTAAATAATACATATTTTGCCCGGTTACAGCAAACACGCGGGAGCAAGAGCTGCTCGGTTCACTCGACTACGCAAGACACTGCAACTCAACTCTGCTGCTCCCCAGGACCAGGCACCCCCAGTGCATGACAGCCAGACCAAGGAAGCATCCACACCAACCATCGATACCTATTAATTCCTAAACAACAAGCAAGACTACCCATACCTAAACCACGCTAGTTCTCACAGTGGAGCCCAAGTATGTTAAGAGCTCCTTAATCAGTGTTGAAATCATTTACCCCTAATAGCCGCCTCTCTCTTACCCCACACCTTTGCCAGGTACTCCTTGACACACTCAATCATCCTCACACTTGCCGCTCCATCACATCCAAGCACTCGAGTCAACCATTCCAGGCCCCTTTCTCTGAATATGCTGCACGTACACTCCAAGATTAAATGCTCTACACTTTCATCCTCACCCCGAGTCACACATTTGTAACACACGACTTCCTATTTAATTTCACCGATAGGTGCAAATATTCACAGTGAGAGCCTGAGACAGTGCTTGGAACAGCAGGTCGCCACCTCTACTTCCATCATACCAACATTCATACTTAGGATATTCTTTATTTCTGTACCATACTGGAGTTTTGACTTTTCTTCCATACCTCCTCGTCATTTATCTAGTCCGTATGTCTGCACTCGCCTATCAATATCTTTCCTCCACTGCAGCACACTCCAATCCAGGCCTCCCCCGACATCCACAAGCACTCGCCATTCATCTCTAGCTAGTCCAGGTACCTGGTGTGCCCACCTAACGTGCAGGCCACAACGATCAACTGTACGTTTACACACTCTCTCCCATTGGCTCTTGCGGACATTCCACAGGTGCACCTTCCTAGCCTACCTTCCACTATCCACACGTTCGTGTCGTACTTTATAGTTCAGTATACTCTTCATCATGCGTTCCTTAAATGTGCTCCATCCCATATCCCCTGTGAGTGCCTCTGTTGCTGTCCACCTTGGTGCACTGAGAGCTGTCTTAGCAACCTTTGTTTGTATCACTTCTAGTTTGCTGATATCACTCTCATTCCATGGCACACTTGGTACAGCCACTACTTTCCAGATCTCTCTCAGAAAATTTCATACTTGCAAGCCATTAAGCGGTCCGCACTACAGTCGCCACAACCATCATTTGCCTTGCTTACTTTCTCATGTTTAGTTTTGTCACACCAAGCTCATGCACCCATACTCCTAGATATTTGTATTCTCTCGTTCGCCCTATATTCTGACCCTCAAGGTACCATACCCTATTTTCATCGTCTGCTGCTGAGTTTACTACTAATACTTTGCTCTTATCAGCACTAAATTTAACATGGAAATCCCTACCACAACCACTCACAGTATCAAGCATCTGTTGCAATTCTTCTCCACTTTCACTCAGAAGCACTGCATCATCGGCATACAAGAGCAAACAGTTGCTGGTCATCACCAACATTCACTCCCTGCCCCCTCCTCCTCAAACTAGCAGCCAATTCCTCGGTATATAGGCTGAACAGAGTTGGTGACAGCGCACATCCCTGGCGGCCGCACACCCCTCTTGTTTTTACCGAGCTTGTCTCTATGTCCTCTAGCTTGTATTTTACCCTCGTATTCACGTACATACTCTTGATAATATTCACTTTTTATGTGCTTAGTCCCACATGGCCTAGGATCCTACACAACTGTTCTCTATTTATTCTATTCTATCATACGCTTTCTCAATACCCACAAAAGCCAAGTACACTCGTCGACCCTCTTTCTTCATTCGTCCAATGACTTCACTCACAACATGCATCTTATCTTCTGCTCTATTATCACCCCTAAAACCATTCTGTTCCTCACCCAGCACTCCAGCTCGCTCAACACACTTGTTCAGTCGGTCATTCAAGATAGCACAGAAGATATTCCCAACAGTGTCTGCTAAGGCAATGGGCCAGTAATTCTTCAGCTCTTTCTTACTCTTGTGTCCCCTTTTGTGCAGCAGGGTAACCTTGCACTCATTCTATTTTTTTAACACATTCATTCTCTAGTACCGCATTGAATAACTTAATCATAATCCCTATCATCTGCTGACCTCCATTCTTATACGTTTCGTAGGGTATCCCATCTAAGCCAGCTGCTTTACCATTCTTCAGACATTCAACACACTTGCTAGCCTCTAACCTAGTTATTGGAACATCCATCTCACTCATATCGACCCTCTCAAGACTCACGCAGTTTTGCTGGATATACACTTCCTCATTCATCTCCCCTATGTGTCGCATAGACGTTTTCTATCTCTCCATTGGTAGGACGTCTTTGTTCTTGAGACTGTAGTAGTCTCGTTCTTCTTTTACGCTCCCTATCCCCCAGTCTCTTTTTTCTTAAACGTGCGTTTTCCATAGTTAGAGGCATAAGTAAAATCTATGTAAAACACTGCAATATACTTTAATGCAGCTTCAGTCAGCTTATATGCAATGTGAGCGCACCGTAGTCATGATACTTTCTTTCAGACTGAAGTATTGCTTCACTACAGTGCTGAAATTTTGGCCTATGAAGAAAAGACTGCTCCCTCAAAGAAAGATAGTAAGCTAGAAAAAATAATTGTCTACTACCAGTGAAAGATCAGCACTGCCGATTTAATACGTCATGACCTGAGAGAAAAAGTTATAATATCAGACTCCAGTAGCTGCAAATATCTTGTTTGTCAAGAAGTGTTTCAAGCAAGAAGTGCATTCAGATAAAGTGATAAGGATCCCACTTTCGCCATCTTCTGCAACCTTGTCATCGATCTATAGGAAAATGCAACTTAATCACAAAATCTGTAACCTGGCCTATTTTTCACTCGTTTCATTAAGATGCAGACTTGAAATAAATATATATAAGAAGCGTTTTATTATATTAGGATATTCAGAAGTTCAAGTCTCCGTTTCCACAAGAAAGTCAATCTACCAGAGAAAGAAGGGACTTAAAGTATGGCAATTGACACGTGGATCACATGCACAGGGGGTGTTCCAACACATTATCAACAATCGCTCTAGCGGAACAGGGCTATAGCGTTTCACTTGAGCGAATCGTCCGTGGTCCAGGGAAAGGGCCCGCCAGGCGGCCAGAATGTACCCCTGAGGGCCAATGTAGCGATTTATTGCACAAATGCTATATATATAGCTCTCCATAGCCTGATAGCACTGTCGGAAGATCCTCTGGAGTCTACGAAATACTTTGTTTTAACGCATATTTTAACGTACCGTATGAGAAAATAAAGTCACTTTAGATATTTTATGGAACGTGAAATACATATATAAATTTTGCAGACAGGTAGTATCTTAATAATATTCTAACTGCCAGAAATTATAGTACTAGGTATAATTCTCTATATCAACTACGAGACAAAATAGGAAGGGACACTTGGAATACTTTCCTGCAGATACACATAAATAAAGTCAATATGTACACTTAAATTGGTTGTCCCGGAACCATGCTAATCGCCTCCAAATCAGGATTAGAAAAAAAAAAATTCACTTGTAAATGTGCTTTGTAATGACCCTGGTTACAAAATGTCGAATAAAATTAGTTGTATACCCACTGCAGCGAGCTTACCAGACAGAGACGAAACAATAAGCCACAATGAAGTGTAGCGCATACTGATCTTTCGATAGCTCTCTGTATCTAAGTTACGATATTATGTATCATACATATACTGCCAATAGACAAAGGTTGCGTTCCGGACATGGCTCGTCTACTAAGAGGTTCTGTCTCTCACAAGAACAATAGTGTTCTGTAGAAGTGAAGGGGGTACTGCAATAATTTCATGTTCCCGTTACAAAGAGCACAACCATAATTATGAAACGCTGGCAATCGAGTGCGTAGTAGGTAACATTAGACATATAATTACTCTTCATAGAATTTCTATTACCCGTTTCGTTCACAATTTTTTGAACCCAACATAAATTTCATTTCCACTTTGAACTTTCTAGTTGCAATAAACTGCATGTACAGACATATTCCATAATGTTTCATTTCGATTGCACTACCTGTCCGTCGTGGCCCGAGCTTAAAGTTTTAATAATTATATAGCAGTTTTTACTTTTATACATTAATCACAAGCCATCATACTTTGCTGAAAATATCCTAACTGGATACTTTCTGGTCAAAACCCATGTTGTTCTTCAGTGCTACACGCAGAGTTTTCTCGTTTTTTTTTTTTTTTGGGGGGGGGGGGGAAGGCATCGTCAAGTGTCAGCGAGGACAAAAATTATAGAGCTCAAACTGAAGTAACGATCCTCACTGTCACGTACAGTGGAATTTCCTAAGAAAAACCGGCGGAATGTTACCAGACCTAATATCAAAACAATCATTTTAATTGACGTTGCATATGCATTATATAATAGAAAAAAGAGTGTCTTAAATTAGTGAATTTTCAAGTTGGCTTTCATGCATCTGATAGCTTACCGTAGGTTGAATCTTCGATATGGTACCGTTTCTTCCTTTCTCAATGCTGTACTGTTTTGTCACTAGAACTTGAATAAATATAGTACCGTAGTATATAAGTCAAAAAACTTTGTTTGTGACCATAGAAAAATTGTTAATAATACCCGTTTCCTAGTTTTAACAGAAATTTCACCAGGCACCAATATTAGATTGTGTCCCTTAAGAGTTCTTTCGTGTACAGTCTCAAAAATTTGTTTGTCTATTAGGAGTTTTGTCTTGTAAGAGGTAGATCTAATAGCAGGTTTTACTGTATTTCACAATCCACTTGTGTGTACTTGATGAAGGTGGTTTATTGCCCACGATGAGGGCGCAAGGACCCCCTGCCTCGTTCGGGCACGCAGGTGAAGGTCGACACCGTCGCTTATACATCGTTGCTTTCACTTCGTTCAGACGGGTTGTAATAAATTAATGGGGGCACAGACACACACTGCAAAAGATATGTACAACTAACGCATATTGCAAATTGCATCAATAACAACTGCCCATGCAACATCTAACTCAGCAAATTGCCTCAGTATCACCTCAGCTGCACACGAGGCATCACCTTGTGTTAACTTTCAACGTCTAACCAGAAGCAAGTTGATGTACCACACTAATCAAACTGACTCAACAACTACTCTGATACGCATTGCACTATGATTCTAGGCAAACTGCCTCAACAACCAAACAGATGCACATCGCACTTAACGCATTGCAATAGAGTCAAAAACTACAAAAATGTACGTCGAAGTGTCAATAACCATGCAGATGTACATCGAAGTGTCAATAACTACACAGGTGTACATCGAAGTGTCAATTACTACACAGATGTACATCGAACTATCAATAACTGCTTAGATGAACATCAAAAAGTCAATAACTACACAAATGTACATTGCGCCATCGCGTCTTGCCAATTGCCTCAACAACTGAACAGCCCCAGGCACGGGTGCCCCAGACAACAGCGTATCAAAACGTTAGAACGCAAGCATTCGATGATGAGCCAATTACTGCGTCTAATTAGCCATTGTCAATCTAACGCACCGCATCAAGATCATCCCTTCTATACCTCGAATCTCAGTTGCCAAGTCAATGCGCATTACCACTTAAGGGGCTTGATTGGATAGCTTTTAAGCAGAAATTGTCCTGAAATTGCCAACCACACATCAGGATTACGAACCTGCAGCTCCGGAAATCCCACGGGATATAAGCTCCAAAGCCATTTATTTTTCGAAGTCCGTTATTACAACAGCAGCGTTGTTACACGCCCATGATAGTGAATTTTATGTGCATTAAAGGTGAAGTATTAACACTGCAACATAGGTGTTACTACACTTCAATAATTACCGTTAATGATATGTTACTTAGATGTGAGTTATATGCTTCAAAACAACAGCATCATTACCTCACTCTGTGTACTTTTTATGTACATTGAAAATAAGTTATGACATTCTATTCAGTGTTATTGTTTCACTGACAGTTCTGGATCTTTGCACTGATATAATGGGCTTAATAGCGCCATGGCACAGCTGAACGTTTAAAAAATATTCAAATAGAAAGAATGAAAATTCCATACATAATCAACAGTGCTTTTTACTTTAATGCTTGAAAATTACATCATGTGGGAGGCTTCGGCATTTTAATATTTTGGATATTTAGCCTTTTTCTACAGCTTCCATCAAAACAACGATAGAATTAAAAATGAAATTATATGATGTTCATTCAAATGTACCCCATGAATGTGTGTCGTAACATGACTGAAGTCCAACGGCCATTCTCGCTTTTCTGAATGGTACCTTTCAAAAACATTTGCTTTCGCTTCCATTCCCTCCTCTGGCAATTAAGGGACGAATTTGTTGTATCTGAGCAATGGGGTTAATTAAATTTTGCAGCAAGTATTCTCTTTGGTTGAAAAAACAATAAGACGACAAAAAATTTATCACGTAAATCTGTTTGATAATCAGAGGCTGCAACAATCTTCTCATAATTAATTTCGTATTTGCTAGTATATTAAAATATGCCGGGTATATACAGATCAGAAGATTACGAAGTTATGTTATATTCAGAAAGTTTAAGCCTCCGTTTCCGAGCACAACGATATCACAGAGGAAAGAGCAAGGGACACATACTGTAAAATGTCGATAGAAAGGGGAACCAATGCACGAATGTGTTCCCACACAGGATCAACGCGCATGGGTACAGCAAGTCATGAAAGAAAAGGAAGAACAGAATAAAGCATGAGCAAGTACGAGTATGAAATCGTTAAGGAAGCAAATTGGGCTCGAAAGACAGACGTCGCGAAGGCCTAGCTAATGGCTGAGATAACCTACACGAACCCCCTGGGGTTGCCCCCATAACGAAGATTACGAAGGCAATCACTATGAAGGCAAAAATAAATATTATTTCATGCAGTTTTTAAGCAATATGAACCGTGTACATTGGCGTGATGATTTGCTGCCGCCCTGAAACCTGCTACTTTTTTCAAAAAAGTGTAGTGGCTTATCGTTTGTGTCAAAACATTTACAGCAGCATCACGTCTGCACAAGAGGGTGTCGTGAATAACGTTGCCTGGACCGAGTCTAAGGCATCAAGGTAGGTAGGTAGAGCAGGGGTAGGTAGAGCGAGAGGTAGATAGATACGGTAGGTGGGAATGCCTGTGTGTCACCTCACAGTTTTGTAAAACCCCGATTAAACAAAACGAATGATTCGCAAGTATGATGATGACGGATGTTCAACTCGTATATATCATCCCGATTACGTAGTGAAAATTGGTATAAAAGATACTCCTGGAAAATATTTCAGTTCAGCCACGGGCGAGCTGAACGCTCAACTTATGAGTAGAGCGTGCAAGTCTAGAATATGTCCTCGGCATGTACGACTGATGTCAGTGGGTCTGTGTCTCACGATTTGTCCCGTACGGTCCCTGGACAGATCATTAGACGCAGCCTGATAGAAAACTCAAATTATTGTAATTTTGTAACTGAAGTACCTAGTGGAAATAAAGTTTTCTATCCAGATACTGTAAGCCTGAAATATGCCCAGCAGGTACTTACTACTTCAGATACCTAGTTACTAACACGTCCACGGACTGTATCTGATCGGACCACTTCTGAAACACCGACCCGGGCTTCTACCTTAGGAGGCCTAGGCTGAACCCAATCGATGAGCGTATGCCCATGGTGGGCCCATGGCTTATACAGTAGAGATATTGACTCACTCTCAACTGCCCATCGATAAGAACTGATAAATCTTTTGCTTCCCAGGATGATTTTGCAAGCATTTTCTTGTGACCAATACCATCGCTGTTTCGCAAACTAGAGAGCGTATAAGCAAATCGTTCACATGCAACATCATCCAGTGACTGCCACCTCGATACGCAATTCTTAGGTGCATCGTAACCGATTTACCCGGAATGATACAGCTAAGAATTGCATTTGAGTCTCCAAGGTAAAGTGGATCGTCTTGACCGCACACCCCTTATAGAAAACCCTGATGCATGGGCTCGTTCTGGATGTATATACCAACGATGTCCAAGGGGAATATACGGCTGAAGTCAACTACAATTGTCCTAGCTATGGCGTCATGTAGACGGAAGGCTTGGTCGAAGGCCCCCCGACACTAAGGCCATCGCTGTCTTCCCCATCCCCAGTGACAATAAGTGCTAGAAATGCTGACTCTGGAATCCCGAACATCAAGACATTTATATTCTAGCTTAGGATTGAACGTCTGCCTTCTGCTAATGAGCGAGTCAGCCATTTTGGCCACTCAACCACTGGAAGTATCGCAACAAACATTCGCCTGTTAATTTCGCCAGTCTCTTCAGTGGCAGCCGGTCTTGCCTACGGCCATGGCCATACTTATCTTCAGTTATTCGACGTGCAGTTTCCAGCCTCGTAAGAGTCGTAACCATAAATTGAAACACTCCCCGGAGAGATTAACCACCTGTAGCAAACCTTAGTTTCTAATCTGCAAAGGTGGATCCGTCTTATTCAAGTGCATTTGAATTAAAGCGACTCGCGATAGCTTTCACTTTAAACTCATCAATAACACTAGAGTCGTAATGCTATGATAATGTTCACGTTATATACTATACAGGGTAGATGTTCAGGTCCTAATTACCTCCGCCAAGAAGGTTATGTTTTCGTCGTGTTGTCTGTCTCTCTGTCACAAGATAACTCTAAAAGTTCTGAACCGATTTGAACGAAATTTACGGGGATTGTTAGGTATGTTAGGAGAAACACATGATTAACTTTTGGTGAAGATATGTCCATCCGTTAGTTTGTTTGCCTCATTTTTCTCAATGCCATAACTCGTAAAGTTATGGATGGATTTTTATGCAATTAACACGAATTTTTAGGTATATAACAAAGAGTAAATAACCAAATTTTGATAATGATCCGTATGTTCGTTCGTATGTCACTGTTTTCAATTTTGTTCTTGTTAGCACAATAACTCAAAAAATAATGAATAGATCTTTATGAAATTTAAAGGGGTTGTTAGTAATGTTGTTAGACATAAATGGTTAAATTTTGGTGCAGATCGGTTTGTTCGTTTGTATGTTTGACTCATGTTTGTCGTAACGTTTGTTAGCAGTATAACTCAAAAAGTTATGAACGGATCTTCACGAAAATTGCACAAGCTGTTATTACTATCAGAAGACACAAATGATTAGATTTTGGAGTTCATACAAAGAAAATTATGGTTTCAGAGCCAATTTGAATTTTTTTGCTGCCGTTGCCTCGCTTGGCGGAGGTATGCTCTCTCAGAGTGCTCTAGTTTATTACTAGAGTACCCGCACTGTCAAAACTGACAGCAAGAATTTTTTGAATACCCATTTTCATTTAACATACTTCTGTTACTAATACGCTTCGAGAGAATACGCAACAAAGGCCAACTATAATTGTTATAAGAGATGTGTGCCCTCTTTATGTCAATTCATATATAGCCGAACAATTGTCCCGACCTCAGAAGAAGAGCAGAAAAACTTTTACATTAGCCAGCAGCAGAGCACTGCTGAATTAAATTAATTCCCCGCCGTAAACTATAGATACTGCAGGATATAGCTTCAGTACATCTTAGTTTCTTTTTCTGTTGAAGCGAAAATTCTCCGTCAAAGGAAGACAGCAAGTTGACTGCTACCCCGAAAACAATCATCGCTTCGTCTGTGCTGTGTCGATCGGCTACTAAATTTATAAGTCGTGAACTGAGAGCAAACATACGTTCCGATGCATGGGAAAAGTGATAATATGAAAATCAGATTCATGGCCGCGATAAGAGAAGCTGCTAATATCTTCGTTGTTTCGATGAAAAGAAGTGTCTCAAGCAAGAAATGCATTCAGATAATGAATGGATAAGAAGCTCACTTATGCCTTCTTCGGCAACCTGGTCATCGATCTCCATGGAAACTCAACTTGATTACGAAATCTACAGCCTGGCCTATTTTTCGCCTATTTCATTAACATGTTTGAGAGAGGCTAACCAAAATATGCTAGTTTCTAACAGTAATGTCAGTGCCAACCCGAATAGGCTAGCATTAGGCAAAAGTTTGCTGATTCGCTCATTATCGAGACAGCGGAAGGTTCGAGCCCACTCCAGCGAAGATAGTCTTGATACTTTCGTATGCATAACTTCAGCAATTCTTTCACTTGTAGTCTCTGCAGGAGGTGGGCACTGGCCTCAATGTTGGGAGGGGCGCAGTGCTCTATCGGGTATTCTGTCAATACGACGCCATAGCCCGAGCAATCAGGGGTCAAAGGCAGCCGTGCACACCTCTGGGTCCAAGTGCGTATTTATCTGCAGCACAAAGCACTACAATTAAGTGGGCTTCCTTATTAGGGTGTGCGACCTAGGGCCACATTACCTTTACCTGAAAGTAGTTGAACGATTTTAGCGTAATTTTTTATGACCTACAGGATATTCGACCAGATACGCTTGTCATTACACAATGAAACACCTCCAATAAGCAACCACGCTGATTGAGAAATGTCTTACAGTTGAATCGAGTAGCTTAGGCCTCCGCTTCCACAACAAAGGCGATCTCACAGAGGAAACGAGGAAGAGTCTATAGTATGTCGATAAAAATGTGGAACCCATGCTTAAAGGTGGTCCCACATAGGATTAATGCCTATGATAACAGCAAGTCGGAAAAAAAAGAGGAAAAACTGTAATATATTCAATTTCTGGGCGTGCGTGAGTGCTAATTGAGTTCGTCACCGTACTTGATTGTGAGAGAAAACTTCAACGCAGAGTAATAAATAAATAATTTTTATTAAGAACACAATGGGTTCACAAAATACGCTTACAAGCTCACAAGAACAAACAAAGTAGCCAAAGTGCAACCTAGTGATTAGGCCCAGTCACAATTATTGTAATGTTATCAGGCTACAGTGCTGGTTGGTGATAGAATGTCGCCAAGATCATCTTATTTATATAAATCTTATTATACAAGACTTAGAAGATATGATCCAATGATAGCAACATGCTATTTGATAGATGCAGACAACAAAGTACAAGGTCTACATCTGAATAAGTGCTCCAAGCAGAGAAAATGTTGGCAACATAAGGCAAAGTACCGAATAAGCTGACGCTTAATAGCACAAGCGCCTTTAAATATCTATGATTGCCGACTTCATTTACAAAACCGGTTGCTTCCGCCAGAATCGAATCGGAAGTGCGCTGGTAAATTACTGTACGTTTAGGAGACTAACAAATATCTCCGAAAATCTGGTTACAGGTTTAAAAGACAGCTTTTAGTGATAGAGGGTCCGACCGGAAGGTCATTGAGAATTATGCATGTCGCTCACATTAGCGATGCTGGCAAACACGCACATTTTGTACGGTGTCATAAATGACCACTAAGTTCTATATCTGGGAGCTTCTGACCTGAAAGACGGTGGCTACTTCCGCCAGAACATGAACTCACATGATTCAAAGAATGCGTCTATACATTTGAATGTTAAGGCTAACACATGGGAATGTTGTACGTGCGAAACGCATATATAACAAGAACAAAACAAAGTATCATCAGAAGAAGTGTGAAAGTAGAAAGAAGGAAAGTAGGTACGAAGGGAAGACGTCCCGAAAACCTCGCTATGGCTAAGGGCTCTTTCACACGTGCAAATTTCATCCCTACGAAAAAAAAAACCTACGGTATTTGCCGTGAATGCCTTACTTTTCAACTGGGGCAGCATACCAACTTCCACGAGGTTGATCATGAGTCGACTTTCGTTAAATCTCATACATTCATCAGTTGTCAAAAGTTCGTGTTTTTGCAACATTTTGTAAGGATATTCATTGAGTTCTTATAGGAGTCTGTGCATTGAAATCGAACTAACTCCTGTTTCAGTAGCTAAAATCATAGCAGAACTGCGCGGATTTCCTCCTCGTTCATCTCGAGTTTGTTTGATGAGACGTTGAGTCAGAACGGACAGTTTTCTGAGCTGGTTTGAACGAGTGTATATTTTATATTTTATCGGTTTCCTCAAACTATTTCACGAAATATGGGCAGCTGCTTTGGAATACGCTAATTGCTCTTGCCTTTTTTTGTACAATGGCGAATAAAAATATAGGAACTATATAGGCGCGAACCAGTTAGCCTTTTCTGTTCGAAAACCCAGCTCCAGCTAAGAGTTTTAAACAAGCTCAGAACACTTTATAGTAGTTACTTGGACTCACCCACAGTTGAATCCAGTACGTCATAAAATACTGGCACTGACTTTAGAGGGGATGTTCAATATTCTGTACAAATTTCCTGGGAGAGAAACAACGTGCAGGATTTAATATTTAAAACTGTGATAAGGCACTTACAGATGCTGTCAAAACTGAAAGGGCTAAACAAAAGGAAATATACGTTAAGGAAACATTGACTTCAGATGACTTAGAAGAGATGCTTTTTGGAGAAACGAAATCATAAAAGCATCCTTTAAATAGAAAAACTAGCCTAGCACGAAACCGTATCTAAAACGTCAATTTAAATGTGAGCACAGACAAAGCAAGCCAAGAACAAATGAATCACGCAGTTGAATGCCTGTGCTGAAATGCAAAGGTTTTATTTAAATATATAATACTTTGGAGGAAAATGACTGTTTCATCAATTGGTTTCTGATTACAAGAACAAAATAAACTGCTGTTAAAATTCTCATGTACATTGAAAAAAAAAAACACAGAAAATCACTGTAGTTATGCTATTATGGTAAAGCAGAAAGCTCATTACCTACTATTTTATGTTTTTTTATTCTAGAAAATAAGGACTTGAGCAATGATACCGTTTGCGGCGGTCACCTCCAGGCTCGTTTGTCAACAGCTCACGGAGAGCAGTAACTGAGTGAAGGTGATAGCACACACGTCTTGTTCCGGGCATGGAAGGTAATGGTTGGACATATGTGATCATTCTGGCCGAAAATAATAAGTCCCAGTACATTCTTTAAATGTTTCGAACGTGTTTCATAAGAATTCGAACGTGCTCAGCTGCGTGGTGTCTAACCGCAACGTATATATTTTCTACTAAATGAAAGTGAAAAAATAATGTCAGTTCAAATGCGCAATAGTAAAAAAAAATATTCTGACAACGCTTTTTCAACAGCATTAGAGTTAAATCTCAGACAAAAGGACGGAAAGCAACAGAGTGGTCCTTTGGGGCAGTGGAAGATTAAGCTGTTACAGATAGCGCGCCGTTCCTGCCAGAAAACTCCAGAGGAGTGGAACGATTCTTGTTTACTAGGTATTACCGATAGGAGTCAATATTAGTATAGTTTTCTTGTATTTATTGCTTTCAATTTCAATTTGTGAACTTCATTCTATACTGCTTACTGTCCTTTTTAAAGGACGTTGAAACAGTTCTATATTTACAAGTAAACAAAATTTAATTTGGACAGTGATAACTAGAGCACTCTGAGAGCGCACACTTCCGCCAAGTAAGGCAATATTAACGAAACATTCAAATTGGTTCTAAAACCAGGCTCTCATTTCATCTATGTCAATATTTTGTTAACTTTGCCTTCCCACAATAATAACGGCTTCTGAAATTTTCTTGAGGATCCGCCCATACCTCTTCGAGTAATGTTCTGATAAACTTTCTAACAAATATTAGTCAAATTCACAAACGAACGAACCAATCAAAATCAAAACTTGGTTAATTAAATATTTTAAAATTTATAACAATTCCTGCACGTTTCATTAGGATCCGTTCCTAACGTTTTGGGTTATGTTGCTGATAAACAGAAAAGTAAACCCAGCAACGAGCAAACGGATAAAAGAATATCACAAAAATTTGGTCATTTGCTCTTCGCAACATACCTAGCAATTCGTACAAATTTCAAGAAAAATCGTCAATGCCTTTTTGAGTTTCAGTAGAAAGAAAAACGAGGCAGACAAACTGTTGAGCGAATCTACTCCAAAAGTTCATCACCTGTTTCTGCTGACATTCATAACGATCCCCATAAATTTCGTCAAGATAAGTTCACAACTTTTTGAGTCACCTTGGAGACAGACAAACTGTATACAGACACACTGGAAAAAACATGACCTCTTAGCTCGGCGGAGGTCATTATATCTCTTTTCCTCCATACAGTAGGTACTCTAAATGCACTTGTATGAAACCGTGCAGCAACCAATCCTAATTTAAGCCGCTTTCGCCTCTGACTTCGAAGTAACTTCAGAGACGACTATGAAGGGAACCTTTCTTTGCATGGGCTGTACCAACAGCTCTGGTAACAGCTCTGGTAATCGAACCTCCTCCCACTTTGCCCGTCGTATCGACGATACCGGATCCCTCCGCAACCGAGTTCAAAGCGCCTCCCAAACGATGTCCTTAATTATGCCGTGGCACAACGGCTCGTATTAGACCGTAAAGCTCAAGCCAGGCACCTGGTGCTGAACGTTGCCGGGTCTTTCGCTCATCTCGGCGATGCGGCCCTCAAGAACAGCCTTGGCTTTTTTGGTCATTAATGAAGAGGCAATGATACTCAACACGAGAGGATATTAGAGGATATCTTCATCAGAAGATTCGTGGAGCATGTTGAGCCGCAGCTAATACCTTACAGACGGAGGGAGGAGCATAGCTGGTTTTAGGTTAGCCAATAGATGGATTGAAAGTTTGTTGAGAACGGCTAGCGAGGACGGCAAACAGAATGATGTAAAACATTATTAGGAGTGCATGTGCGGATATCACAAAGAAAATGGAAAATCCTATAGATGCGTACGTGTTGCTAAATTGTAAAGCAACCGACCAAAAAATTGTTAATTGTTGCCTGGATGTCAACGACAGCAAGATACATAATATTATTTGTCATGCGTACTGTTATTTGTAGAACAAAGTATATCGTATGGTACGAATGTTATCAAAAAGTGGCCACAACGTTTTCATGAATTATTAAATATATTTCAGATGGAACAACCTTTACGTGCGACTGGTTTGCGCAAAAGTTTTCATAGAAATCCAACTGAACAGCATTTTAGGGGCCGCTTCACACATGCGTTTCTAGACGCCGCGGCAAAAATAACGCGTCGCAATTAAGTTTAGCATACAATTGTTTCAAATGAAACAATTCACACTCGGGACATTCATACGGCATCGTTTTTTTCTCCGCAACGTGGCTCAGGCCCCTGCTAAAAATGTATTCATTCATTTAAAATGACTGTTTATTAATCATCCCTGATAAATGCTAATAGTCAGTGGATTTAGAATTATTAAGTGTTGATAATAGGACAGATATTGATGCTGTAAGTTTATTTTATATATACATGATACATGTACCGCATTGACAAATTTTTGCCGGGGTGTTTATAAAACGCAAGTGTAAACACATCTTGCGAAGCATTATTTTTGTCGAGGCGTTTAAAAAACGCATGTGTGGCATCATCCTGCCACTCACCACCTTAGCAAGCTTGGTCACTTTTCAAGCTCCGTGCAGAATAGGCTATGTAGAAAACCACAGATTCAGAATAGGTGTGACATGAAATTGGGTCTAAAAATTTCCGGAGTTCATGCAGCAGTAGTACATCAGCTATCCGTGACAGGACGTGATGATAGTGCCTGACTTACGTGAAGATTAAGTACCAGCACTAAGGTTTTAAATTTTACAGCGTATGTATAATTTGCCTCACTGAAAAGTCATTTACCGTTAAGCTTTAATAGTGAGCGTCTTCTTTGAAAAACTGGGTGTCACGCTTTATTGCAATTTCGCTTAAATATGTATATACTAGGTAGTGGCTCGGGCCGTCATTATAAATGACAGTACAAAATTAGCACCTCAGGAAAACCTTCACTGTCTCCTGTGCTTAATACTGTTCAGAATGCTTCTTTAATAAAAATTCGGAATTCCGCCTAAGAAATTGGATAGATATTATGAGGCGTAGGTAAGTGACATCTCCCGTAGCAACAATGAACATGTCCAGACATGATCATGCAGGCGAGCTCAGGTCCTTCAGGTGGAGCGCCCAAGTGCGACCCCCGTATCCAAGAAACCGTCTTCGGCACCTGAATTTTCTCCTATCTTATTCTCATAGAGCGTGACAGGAAAGATACAAATATAGTTATATATAAATAAAAAGTAAATAAATAAATAAAAATACGACGTGAATTATTATATAGTACTGATATATGTCCGAAATACTGGATCGAAATGAGCTTCAATACAAAGAAGGTGTCTATTATAATTGTTTTTAAGACGTTGGCCGCAGTATATAAAGTTATGTACATTTATATATTCTGCTTCGTTTTCCAATGGGTTACATTTCTTGCATACGTGAAAATAGTCCGAGGAAACTACATTTAACCGCTGAGGAGAAAGCGCATATTGTCAAAGTCCTTGCAAATGGTGTCTCTATGGGGGATATAGCGAGGAAAATGATACAGAACACAAGAACATTTAAGACGTGTGTCAAGAACACATCGCCGTTCGACTGGCTATAGGAAAGGCAAATGGAAGAGAAGAAACATATACAAGAGGAGCATACGGAAATTACGTAGGCAAATAGTCATCCTGGAGGGACTAGTGCTGCAATATTTGGAGGTGATAGCTTGGTCCTGTGTCCAGTAACACCTGGTGCAGAGTGCTACTCAAAGAGGGGGCACAGAGTGTCAATCATGTCGCCAGACCCATCGCGAACGTATCCCACAAGGAGATGCGCATCGTCCGGGCCAAAAATAATACATAAATACAAACTTCCGCAATGTCCTTTTCGCGGAGGAGGCCCGAGCCATGTTGGATTGTACCAATGGATGGGCCAAAGTAAGGATATTTCATGGAGTCTCTCGTCCCTGCGGCTTTCAAGGTCGCCAACGTGGTGGTGAGGTAGTGCTTTGGGCAGGGATCAATGACAACGAACTGGTAGGGAATTTTCAAGTGCCATTAGGTGTTCTGGGCCTGGTTGCCCAAACGCCTTGTAAAGTTACAAGCGTGGTAACTGTACAGCTGCAGGCATGAATGCAGCTATGTAACTGCCAAAGTTTTACATTTTTACTATTCGATTTAGCATATGGGTCTGTCTGTTATTGAGGTATGAATCGGTTAGAGGTCCAAACCACTTTGATCATTGCTTTGTGTAGATTAAGTAGAAAGAAGTGACAAAATCTGAGCCACGATTTCGCTACCTCTTCAAGGAACTGTACAGTTTACGATACCGTAACTTTTCGAGGGGTTTGTGCATCCGGTCCCTGATCATTAGCAAAACCTACTCCTAGTCCTTGGATGGAAACTTGACACTCTGGTTAAACGACCTGCCACTTGCACGCAGATTTCAGCTGATATTTATTTATTCAGGATAATGCTACGTCGTATTCAGCCCAGACTATTTTTTCACTAACGAATACTCTGGCTATAAAAAGAAACATCCATGAATTGGCCCCCAATGTTACCCGACCTAAACCCCATTCAGCAGCTCCGGTTCATCTTTACAGCAGCTTCATGAGGGAGGTTCCCAGTATACATCGGAGACCCTGTGGTAGAAACTCGAAATTGTCGCTGGGTCCATAAGAGATCCTCAGAATAATCGATAAACAGATTCTATGGATAAGAGACTATTATTTTGGCATGACAGCCAAACGTGAAAATTACGTTGAGAATAATCTAGTCACGTCTGTGCCAGTACGCTATCTTTGCAGCAAACATTTTTCTGATATTATTTTCCTTTATATTTCCTTGACTACATACATTACATGCTCCTAAAAGGAATATAATTATAGTGCCTTACTGGCTTACAGATGATATTTTGAGTAATTGCAAAAGAGCGTCTTGAAGAGATATAAAATATTGCTTTCAGCAGGAACCTTTTTTGTATTGACGCTCATTTCAATATAGCATCTTAAACTAAAAATATTTTGAAAACCTGAACTTTAATATGTTGTGATACACGGTGTATATATACTGTATAATAGTGTATGCCGTGCGCGTTTGATGGATTTGCGCGATCGCTGCGCAATCGGTGGATGTTGTAGGTATTAGGCCGTAATTTCGGGTAAGTTGGACTATATTCGGGTTTAATGTCGGGTAGGTTAGGGGAGGCAAGGACTGGTGTTTTTTTTCATTTTAAAATTTGATCGATCCACCGATTGCGCCGCGCGATCGATCGATCGATCGCGCAAATCCATCGAACGCGCACAATATATATACTACGTAGATCTTGCTCAAGCCCTGTAACGCTTCTTTTGGGCATGTTTGTGATCATATTTCAATAGTAAAAACATTCCCCATGTCACTAACTTAAAATTTGGTTTTAGACTAATGTCTAACAGTAAATCGGGATTAAGTGCAAGTGTTCGATAATGGGAGCAGCTGGAATTGACATACCTGCTCGTCAAGCGGCTAAAAGTCAATTGGATGCCCGTCTTCAGGTCGCAGATAGCCACATAGGTTGAGGAAGGGTGTAGATTTCAGCCGATCGACTCCGAGAAAACATTGAAAAGTGATCCCATTCATATATGACCTAGCTTACGAAAAAAAAAAATAACGAAAAATCTCTGGAGCCAGTGTCGCGCGCCAATAACAGTGATGAACAAAAAAAGATTGAGGCTCATGGAAACACTTCTTCTCATTGCCCACAAGCAAGGGCACTGTCAGGAGCGATCTTGTCACTTTGTTAACGATTTAAAGAACCGTTGGGATCATGCAGTACAGTTTTTTCCTCGGACGAAAAAAAAACAAGACCCTGACTAAAGGATGGGTCCGGCCGTAAATAAGCAGATCGATCACTTTGCCAGCTTCGGCAAGCGCGTCTCAGAGATTCCTCACGTGTGGATTACCAAGTACCATGCTCCCGAGATGATGCGAGACGCCGTGGCTTCAAACGATGAGAAATTGCCGCCAGTGTGGTTCAAAACCCGTACAGGTTAACTGTTGAAGACAACGGGAGTTTGGCTACGAAAGTCCTGCTCTGGGTGTAAAAGAAAATGACCAAGCTAGGGTGTAACTACGTCTTACGGCAGTAATGTACCCTAGTAAACTCGCCCAAGTCGTGCTAAAGTCACAAAATAACCGAGCTTAATAGAGGAGCGTTCGATTGAGCAGCGAAATTAAGCCTTTTAGGCTTGGCTTGTCAGAATCTTCAGACAGGTGCCCTGGTATCAACTTGTCGATTCAAGCTTCAGCCACTGCTGCTGAATCCGTTCTACAGAAATTCTCGAATTGCATGTGTGAAATTCTAATTGTGAAAATAGAAAAAATTAAACTGGTTTGTGTGGTGTGCTATCGACCTCCAAAATGTGCTTCTGAGAAATTTGCGGAGCTACTCGACAAAATTCACACACATTGCAGTAGACTTGATAGTAAGTACAGTGTAATCATTACAGGTGACTTCAACTTTCCATTCCTAAAATGGCTAC
>LQNS02277999.1:11447622-11459896 GCA_001587735.2 Parhyale hawaiensis
GATAATTCGCTGCTGGCTCTCTCTTTGGTCGCAAACTGCGGCACCACAGAAGACACCTAGCAGAGTGACTCCACACACGTGGGGTGACGTGAACAACGTCACCTGGACTTCTTCCGAAGACTCTCAAGGCTCAAGGCTGTGGGACTTGCATGAACTTGGTCGTACTCCGTACCATGGAAATTTCAGTCCCCTCACCATAGTCGGGCTGCTTCTACGTACCGTAGCACCTGCTATACGATTCCAAGTGACGAAACTGAAGTTTCTGCCAGTATATCCGGACAAGTTAAGTGGGCTTGTCTTTGATCAACTTCGATCACCCAATCCAACGCGCCTTAATACTTTCACACCACCTTGTATGAGTCATAGCAGTGAAATTATATAAAATATATTTCATTTTCATTCGCCGTACCAGTAGAGGTTAATTTAAACGCTTACTTTGACGATTACTCGGCAATGCAGATCCCATCCATTGTGCAGTCAACTCCAAAAGTATCATTTCCCACAGCCGACTGAGAATAAAATTTGACACTTGCCGTTCGCTCGAATACCAGATTAGCCTTGCTGCAACTGCACGGCAGGCGCCTGCGTTGACTACATTCTTAAAGGCTGGTCATTGGAAACTCTTGGGAGTCTCATTTCTTAAATGGGGACAGACAATATTGGTTCGGCACCTTTCTTTAAAAGCGTTCCGTTACGTTCTACTAGCATCGAATATGCTCTTCTGTTAAGCCTTTAACATGATAGGTATGTGCACTATATTGATATAATCATCACAAAAATCATATTAGGTTTGAAAATGTTTTTGTTATCATACTTCAAGGCTTTTATCAGAAATTGATGCCATTGTTATTATATATTTGTTAGGTCGCATGGTTTAAAAAAAACAGCTTTAAATTAGAGTACGCTCAGAGCGCAAAGCTCCGCCAAGTAAGGCAATGTTAACGAAAAATTCAAATTGGTCCTGAAACCAGGATTTTCTTTTATCATCACCAAAATCTGTTCATTTGTGCCTTAGCGGTAATAACAGTGGCTGTGAGTTTCGTAAACATCCTCCAGTATCTTTCTGTAGTTATGTAGTTGACAAACATTAGTCAAACACACAAATAGACCAACCGATCATCAACAAAATATGGTCATTTGCGTCTTTTAACATTTCTAGCAATTCCTGCAAATTTTATAAAAATCCGTTGATACCTGTCTAAGTTATTTTGCTGACGAACATAAAATCAAACATAGAGGCAGGAACAAATGAATCATCACGAAATGTTGGTCATACACTTTTCGCGGCATACCTGACAAATCATGTAAATTTCATAAAAAATCTAGTTATAACGTTGTCAGCTGTGCTACCAAGAAAAAAGATCCAGACAAAGAAACAAACAAAGAGTTGAACGGACGTTCACCAAAAGTTAATTATCTGCTTCTCCTAACATACCTGACAATCCCTGTGAATTTCGTAAAGATTAGTTCGTTATTTTTTTAGTTATATTGGTGACAAATAAACAAGCAGACAAACTCGGCAAAAAGATATCCTCCTTGGGGGGAGGAAATTATTATGCAAATAGAAAAAAGTAATTCCACTTCAAAACATGTTCTGTACAACGGTTAACCCTCCATTAACTGCATCATGTGCTATTGTACATATGTACGCCACGCACCGAAATTGATATAAAATTTATTTAGTCCCGAGTCGACAAGGAAGTGTTTATGTGCCCACTGAGAGGATGATGATGTGACTGTAAGTGTAATTTCATTTGCAGTACTATTACCGCTGCTTCCAGTCCATCCGAGTAGTTTATTCAAATGCAAGATAGCGAAAATGTCGAGTCCTCCGGTCGCTCGCATGGCCGATTAGCTCTGCCGGAATGACATTGCCGAGGCCTGCGTCTGACTGCGTCCACTAAAGACAGGCCATTGCAGAAATCCTTGCGTGAAGTGCCTCAGCTCGGCACTGCAGAACGATTTGTTCTTCGGCAAACTCCGTTAGTTTAAACTAGGTAACTTTACTGCAAAGACTTGAGTCAGAAGACGCGCGAAGATACTCAAGACTGGAGAGAAAGTTCCATTAGGGAGGCTTGTCCCACCAGAGGAAAAGTTAGAGCGGCAGGGTCAAAAACTCAATTTAAAAACACTTTTACTAAAACTTCTGTGACTAAGCAAATAACTTCGTCGCTTATTAAGAGCAAAGACTTGACGAAATACGCAAGAATGTAAAGCTCTGCGAAACCTCACCCGCAGCAGTGGGGAGGAATGAAGCACAAGTGTTTAGTTGTAATTCTTGTTCTGCGCCCTAGTATAATTCCAATTCCGTTTTGCGTAGTATATCACCAAGTAGACAATTCGCACAAGAGGTAGTGATAACAATAAAAGTTGTTTTTCAGCACATCAATCCTATAAGGAAGAGGCTGCTCCTTAAAAGATATCTCAAAGAATGATATTCCCGAGAGAAAGAGTTGTTTTATGCGGTTTTTTTTGGGCTACCCAGTCGGAAATTATGGTTGTGATTAAAGTAGAATCTGGTGGCGTATGAGAGATTAAAGTCGATTATGGATGATGAAACGATATGGTTAAATATAAATTTTCTGCAAAATAATAGTGTCTCTAACGTTGTCCAATGAACCTCGTGGACGTTGCTGTGTTACTTACGGTGTAATGTAAACGTTTGGCAGAAAAAAAAACTTACTGCTGAAAGAAAAAAACATCAGATTAGAGCGCTCTAAAACCGCACACATCCGTCAAGAAAAGCAATGTTAACGAAAAATGCAAATTGATCCTAAGACTAAAAGCTCTTTATCATGACAAAAATTTGGCCATTTGTGCCTCTTGACCGTCACGACATTTTCTGTAATTTTCTTGATGATCCGTCCGTAACATGCTTCAGTTACGCTCTGACAATCACTAATACAAAACATTACTAAATCACAGAAATGGACAAACTGATCATCACCAACATTTGGTCATTAATGCCTTTGAATATTTCTAACAATTTCACGAATATCCTCCTTAACAAATGTTTTGACAAGCATGAATCAAACACAAACTGATCGGCAAAACTTAGTCATTTGTCAGATAGCAATTCCAATAAATTTTATGAAGCTTTGTTCATAACTTTTCAATTATTTTGCTGACAATCATGGAAACCGTAAGAGACAGACTACAATATCAATAATATCATCACTGAAATTTGGTCTTTTACTACTAGTAACATTCCGAACATTTCTTGTAAATTTCATGAAGATCCGTCGGTAACAGTTTGAGTAATGCTACCAAAAAAATAGAGGCAGACCAACAAACAAACAATCGACTGAACTGATCTTCACCAAAAGTCAATCTGTCCCTCGTAACTTCTTAATGTAATAAATGTTTCTTGTATTTATTTATTTATATCGTGTCTGCTCTTAAGGAAATAGATGGGTGGAAAATAGGCCAGGTTTCAGATTTTGAAATTAAGTTGCGTTCTCATGAAGATCGATGATCAGGCTGCAGAAGATGGCGAACGACGAACAAGGAATCCTTATCCCTTTACCTGAATACACTTATTGCTTTAAACAGTTCTTGAAATCGAAGGAAAGATATTTATAGCTTCTGGAGTCTGATTTTATAACTTCCGGTCTCTCAGGTCATGTCGTATGAATTCAGTAGACACGAACGGAGCACTTCCCGAAGGAATGATTTTTCACGGGCAGTAGACAATTGTTATTTCTTCTCGCTTGCCATTTTTCTTTGACCGAGCAGTTATCTCTTCATCGACCAAAATTTCAGCACTTCGATAAAACAGATATTTGAGCGCTTAGTGGTATATTGGCTACGGTGAGCCCACATCGCATTATAAGGCTGGCTGACTGGAGATGCATTCAAGTTTATTGCAGTGTTTAACTCAAGCTATTTAATACTTCCGCTTGTCAGTATGAAAGAAGCATGTGAAAGAAGGAGAATGGAGAAAAAAGAACCCAAGGATGAGAGTACGTCAAATTATATTATCAATGAAGCAAATGAAGAAGCTATTCAGAGAAGTGAAGATTCTGTACTTCCCTTTATTAAGCGAACATATCGATTACAGCGTGATTTTTTTCCACGGACGGGTCCACTAGTACCTAATAATCCCTGTAAAGTATTCAAAGGTCTTTCCATAACTTCTTGAGTTATCTTGGTGACAGACACACAAGTAAACAAACCAACTCCATAGAAACAAAACCTCCTCGGCGGAGGTAATTCAGTAAACTAAACACTGATAGTCATTCACACTTACCCTACAGTACAACAACATGCAGTGGAACTACTGCAATGTTGATCGATGATTATTATCTCAGCTTCGGGAGGAGTTACAGTATGGAGATCCATTACCGGTTCTGCAGCATACTTGTTTACCCTACATTCGAAAAACATGGCACTTGGCTAACACCACATGAAATCATTATGTTGTTCACCTAAATAAACTCCTAATAAGTTTTTATTACACATTTTTTCCCGCCATTTATTATGGTGTCGAACATCGCTACAATTCATGACAGGAGATGCTGTATTCAGTCTCGCTTTCAGGAGTTGTCTCAACTTCAACTGGCTTATTTTCGTTAAGGTTTCTTCGTTTTGAAAGTTACCGTTTGAAGAGGTCGAGTGTATTAATGAAAGATGAGAATTAAGTTGAAGCTATGGAAATAGATTTCAGTTCCTGTATAGTATACTGCTACCTTGCGTGATATGCAAAGGATAGAATCAAAGTAATAGATCACCCTAGAATCGAATTGTAAAGTTGGCAGAAAATGATTCTTAGATAATTATGCCTTATTTGTGCTTGCCGGAATGCATCCTCGAAGTCTGATTAAAAGGCAGGGTGTCCACGGTTGACTTTCGTAGGCGATAGAAGCCTCAAGCCAACTCAACTTATCTGATTATGCTGCCTTGGCCGTTATTGCAACATGACGTCTGTAACAGTGAGCCACAATTCCTAAAATAGAACGTTTTATGAATTTTAGCTCTCTCAAAAGTTGAAGAGATGTTGTAGAAAGTTCACCATTGGAATTTGCCGTGGTGTAACAAGTGTAGCAGCGGCTGAGATCTCAAGAATTATTTGGACGGCTAAACTTTGCTCAAGCTGAAGCCGTGCCGCCGCAACGTAACCAACCTTAGTTGAGTTTCTTCCCTCTGAGGTGCTAGAACTGACGAGAGTCGTTTGTGGGCACGCGGTCGGCTTGAAATTAAGAGCAAATTTCAATTCAGTTAGATTAGTGAATTATTTAAGCCTGTCTCCACAATAAATGTGATCGAACGGAAAAAAATAAGGGACATGTAGCATCTCGATAGAAACGGGGAACTCATGCACGAAGGTTTTCCCACACAGAATCGACGCGCATCAGAATAGTACCTCAAGAATGAAGGAAGGAAAGAATTAAGTATCATTAGTAGGAGCATGAAAGTGGAAGGAAGTAATGTACGCACGAAAGACAGACGCCCCGATAGCCTAGCTAATGGCTAAGGTAACATACACAATGTCATTGAGGGTCGCTGCTCCCCGTAAGATAGAATGGGCGAATCCCAGGGCCGTAGCCAAACTATGAGTGGAGGGGAGTTACTAAAATATTTCCAGTCTTCCGACAACCTGGGGCGGGGGGCTACTCGGCATTGCGACGGGGGGTCTGGGAAACGTTCAAATTCCTTGGAGATTTTTCTTTGTACAGTGTCTTAGGTGCATACTAGACCATTTTCTAACAGTATGGGCGTCATTAATTGTTTGGGTTCACTGCAAAATTAACGAGAACCAGTTTCCTTTTAGAATTTGGCCAGTTTGAGCATTGACGAAACGAACACAGCTTGTTAAACTCGATCACGTGACCGTTTGATTGTAAACAAACCGGACGCACAAAGTGTAAAGGATGCAGTAAACCTCATTATATCGACGATTCTTACACATGTTAATCCACAGAGTAAAGCAAATATAAAATGTTATAGAATGATTAATTGCCATAAACAAGTCAGTCGTTTCTATAAAAAAGTAATGAAGAGTACTCACTACCCTCCCACCCCTACAAAAATAATTAGGGTACTCATCGTATGGTAGAGAATGACATTTACCCAAAACATGTGAATTATCTGCCCGACCTCATTAAATCTAAAATTTTGCACCCACTCGTAAATCATCTCGCACCCCAGCTAGCGCGAGTTACCCATGATTCGGAACCAAAATAGCACAATTATGGCTAGACTGCTTTCCTTCTAAAATCAATTTCTTTCTTTTTACATAACCTCGGTGTATGCATAGGCTTTATTTGTCTATCTCGTCTCAAATTTGAAATTTCCTTTGGAAACCGTATCCCCAGTCATGCTCAATGCTGCATCTTTCTTAAATGTATTTCTTGTAACTGCTGCCATTTGCACAATTATGACTCGATTGCTTTCGTTCAAGTGCGAATTTCTTCCTTGTTGCATAATCTCGGTGCATGCAGGGGTTTCATTTGTCAATCTCATCTCAAATTTCCTGTAGATACATTATCCCTAGTTTTGCTCAATGCTGCATCGTCCTCTACATTTTGGTTCCCTACCAATTCTCAGCTTGGCACACATAGAAAACTTTTTACATGTCATCACACCCATAAAAACAATAACTCGTCTGATAACAGATATAGAATGAAGTTTACACCAAATTTGGTCACAAATTTATAGCATCCAACTTCATTTTATCGCTGTTTGGGACCCCTTGCCCCTTGGAAGGTCATCTCGCACTCCTAAGGGGTGCGAGCACCCAGGGTTGGGAACCCCGGCACTAGAGAACTAATTAAGAAATTAGCGGGACCTGCAGAAATTCCACGCTTGATAAATGTTTTCACTTCCCTTAATAGATGTTTTCAATTCCCTTAGTTTCATTAAGTAAAGGTAGCGCCTCTAACTTAACCCACCCCGTTTAAGCTGATGTCCGCTGCTTAATCCTGTCTATCATTACACAGTCTGTCTACTTTTCACCCCGTGTAATCTTTTCTAGTATTATTATTTCCCCTGAGAATAACGCATTTGTTCTGTCAGCAAAGAATTTGCCCTCGTGTCGTGATAAAGACATAGAAATACGACGGTACTTCTAGCATTGTCTTCCTGTGTATTTGCACACCTTTTTTCAGCTTTGTTTCCCACAGCTTACAAATAACTTAGTCTTTCATAATCTTAAATATTCCAATATTTTTGTAGACGTATCCTATTATTTCGCGCTACTTCATGGGACCCGTTGATAATGATCTACTAGTAGCCCATCTTTTTTTTTTTTTTGGTTGTTTGTCTCTTTGTTTGACGCGATAGCTATGCAACAGACTGGGCCTATTTCATCAGTCACAGTAGTGTAACCCTCTATTCTCAAGATATTGTGTTTCCTTAGATATCGCACAGTGGCTTAAAAAAATATTTTAGAGTCGAACTGTTCAACTACACTTTGCGAAATACGTTTTCGAGATACGTATCTGGCCCTATTAAGAACTTCGGTTGATATATACACGTTTTTGCTTTGAAATTATTTTTTTTTTCAAGAAGTGAAAAGAAGAAAACTATGTTTGAACATAGTTCCAGTGAAAATCAAAGCTACTGGCAAGTTGAATCTCTCCCTAATACTTTAGCTGCGTAATTACGGGCAGACACATGGACGTTCAGACGAATGTACGAACAGCGTCTCAAGCAGGATCACAATATAGATTTGCTCCGGCTTTTCAAAAGTTGTTCCGTTACTACGTTGCTGCGTAATTATCACTAAAAATGCGTGAATTAACACTTCACGGCAGCAATTTTTTGTGAACAAGGAGGCTCAAAACTTAATTCAATTTCAGTTCAGCGATCTGAGCCTGCTTTCAAAGCAGGTTAAAGTTTCCGCCAAAATTTCGTAAACTGATTAAACCCGGCCGAGGAGGGACGCCACACGGAAGGTGGCCAGACCTCGATCCCGTCCGAGGGCAAGAAGCTAATCTCGAGGGTCCTAGACACCTTCGAGATCGTGGTATTCAGGTTCTTGTTGATAAAGTTTCGGGCTTTTTTGAAGTTGGCCATCGTCCTTTAATGACCTCAGCCTTCCACTTCTTGACTTACTATCAAGAATTTGGCCATCTTTGATCAACCTCTTGACCTTCATGACGGTCGACTTGGACTCCTGAAAGTCTCTCACGATGTCGACTACCCTCTTGCCAGCCTGCAAGAGCTTGGAGATGGCGATGCAATTCAACTCATAACTTTGGTTGGCAGATATTTTTTGAGCAATCTGTATCTCGTTTTGTAGTGATAACCAAAAGGAATGCTTCGCGAAACAGTGAAGGTTCCAAATTAATCTGAAAAACAATAAAACGATTCGGCTAGGGGCATTTAATTACAAGGTGTGAGAACTATTGGGCAACAGTTAAATTATCCAGCTTTGTCAAATACCAAATGTCAGTAGGTGCCAGATTTCTTGTAGTATGCAAGAATTATTTCATCTAACCTCGCACCAAAACATCAAAAGTCCAACAGACAATTTTCAACAGACAGGATCCAAAGGGGGTTAGAGACACCCCAACCCCCCCTAGCTACAGCACTGAACCTAACTATCCTAACCCTAGAAAATTGCATTTGGAAGCTATCCCAACGAAGGAAAAGCTGTGCCGTCCTCCAGTCCCAGGCTCTTCAGGCATGCATCATAAAAAGGTTGACGGATATGCTTCCAGCAGCATTATCCCTCCTGCCGTTACTTGAACAGGCGTTTACCCTGATTGTAAATAGCCTACTCTCAACTTGTGCGTATCAATCTGTTCTCTAGAACTCTCTTAATATTGTACGCTTCTACCGGAAGACACTGTTGATTATACATAATTGGAATATAACTATAGAGCAGAACTGTTGTAGTTACTATCCAGAATCTTATCTCGGTGCCAACGTTACCGAAGGGAATCCACACTGACCGTGATATCTCTAGAGTGGCGATATTGGATTGTCACTCTACATTGCTCTACCGAATATAGCCACCCGTAGTCAAAGTCCAGCATCCTAGTTACACACTACGTCTACGAGTGCACTCATTTCTTCTACATCGTGCCTTAGTACGCTCTACAGTCGCACATCCGCGTAAATCCGCACACATCCGCGTACTGAAGCACGTACAAACTTCCACCGCACCAAGGGAAGCAGATCAGAGGATGAACACTTATGTCTATATGTATACATAATGTTTGTTGCGCGGGTCTGGGATAACTCTAAACAGATATTTCGGAGTAGGGTATTAGTGCAGCTTAATGGCATTAAAAAAGGATGTCTTTTCATATATAGTGTATTTTGACCTGTACAATCCAAATCTGAAATCCGTTTTCTTCGGACGACCCTAGTTTTTAAGTTAAAGGGAAAATACCTATCCCATTGTTTTCCAAAGGGAAAAAATACACAACGATGGCACAGTGCAATGAACCTTTTAAATAGGTTTTCAACCTATTAACCTAATCAATTAGGTTAGGTTAAAACTCATTTAAAAGGTTGTTCATTGCACTGTGCCATCGTTGGGTATTTTCTCCCACAGAAAAACGAAGGGTTAGTTTTTTCCTCTATAATTTGAAAAACTATGGTCGTCCAAAAAAAACTGACTTCAGATTTGGATTCTCCGCGTGAAAATAAAACATATAGGAGAAAAAAACACCGTATTTTTAAATGCCATAAAACTGCAATTTTACCCGGAGTAGTATTACACTAGTAGACGGTTTCTATAGAAGGAAGCGTTAAAGATTCGTAAGAAAATTATTTTCCCTACACTTTAGTTCTATAAAGAAAACGTACTCTTCAGATGGCGTCCTTTGCCATGGAATTTCTACGAGAAACAGTTGTCTTATTCGGTCAGTTTTAGGGCAATGTCTCTCTATATCGATGATAACTTCAAACGTACATCAAAGAGTCGCAAACAGTATATCCAGCTAAATATCTAAACCTTAATACGCTTTACATGACCAGTGTCAAATTTTATAATGGGTAGTTCTAGCTTCCCTAGTCACTGCAACCGTGTAGCAGGGAAGGATGGAAAAAATAGTTTGTGGTATTTGAAAAATAAAGCAATTACGTAGAGAACTAAAGCACGGAAGAGAACATCATCACCAGAAAGAACGGAGAGAACAAATTGGCTATTGCCAAAATGATTAGCAAAGAGAAAAGAAGCAGATTGTGAGTATAGAAAGCAAGACATTCAAATGCCTGGCCCGGCTAATGTTCAAGTTACTCATCGAGTACCTACCCTCGGCCACTGGACTCTCCTCAACAAAGTGCGAGCAAACCTAACTAATGTAACCCTACATCTCACCCAAAGCCCCAGGACAAGCATATGCTGTGGATTAGTACAGATATATGAGAAGATAGCGAACAAGACGTTATTTGGCAAGGGAAAGGTTTGTGGATGTTGCCTTGTTGTATACAAGGGATGGCATAAAGCGCTGCATGAAGCAGTACAGCTAGCGCCTCTAAATCACTAGTACGAAGTCAACATGCGATATAAGCTGAGTGTAAGGGACTGCCATCAGCTGCAGCATACGTCTTTTGTCATTTCCAAAGACACCATTGCGCCCCCTACCTTTGGATTGGACACGTTCTAGGAACTCGTTTTGTAGGCTGTGAATCTCATACAACGGCACTGATTGTTTGAAAGACAATGCGGGTATACTTACAATACATTGCGTCATACGAGATGTTATATCTGTATAATTTTACTATCAATAGAATGGCATTGATTGGTGAAAATCAAGCTATGTAATTCATGTTTCTACCGTTTCTGCACACTGATATAACATGTGAAAAGCCTTTGACGCCACGTACGACGAATTTCTCCCCGTAAAATTCTCTTCGCGAACATCTGTGTTGTATCCGAAACGATAAAGAGTATTATTGTCAACAATGCGAGAACTATGTCGAATGCACAGCTTACAGTACATTCCACTAGATTCCAAAGTACTACATGTAAATCTGACACGATGTGATAATTCAGTGAACATATAAAACTAAAGAAACCACAATATCAAATGTCATCTGCATCATATTACAATTCTGCTTGTCTCTCCCTGTGTTCCTTATATAGTACTTGGGTTAGTACAATTAGCACGATTGTTACGCTTTCACTATTAGGTAGGGGAAAATTAGGGTGTCGTGGATACCAGCTTGGGAGAGAAGAACAGGAACCAAGTTTTCATTATTTCAAGCTGTTGTTGCTTCCAGGTCATAGATTATTATATTAGTTGTCTTAAACCCAACTATCGTGATTGAAATGAGGAAAAGGAAGGGACACGTAATACCTATGTAGATAAAACATGGAAGCCGTGTAAGGAGATAAATCAACACTTATGGAAACAGCACTTCAGGAAAGAAGAGGAAGAATAGTATGAGCTTGAAAACGCAGGAAGCAAAGTGGTTACGGAAGACAGACGTCGTGAAAGCCTCGTTAGTAGATAAGGTAACCTACGACATCCCCCTGAAGTTGCTGATCCTAATAATTTGGGATGTGTAAACCTAACTAACCAAACACTATGGCCTATGGCCCATGCCATGCGCCCTGAGACGGCTCATAGGTTAAAAGAATTGCTTTTTGACTCAAAATTTATTTTTCCGCTTCGTCCATAACATGGAACAGTGCTCTTGTTCTCTTCAATTTTCGCAGGTTCCAAATCTCCTAATATAATAAGACGCTTGGTGAATGTATTTATTTCGTGTCCACTTTAAAGGAAATAGGCGAGAAATCAGCCTGGTTGCAGATTCTGTAATTCAGTTACGTTTTCGTAGATATCGATGATCAGTTTGCAGTACATGGTGAAAATTGGATCCTAATCTTTTCATCTAGATGGACTTCTTGCTTGAAACACTTCTTGAAATCGGGACAGTATCTATGCAGCTGCTGGAGTCCGATTTCATGTTTTTTCTCACAGGTCACGAGGTACAAATTCGGCAAATAATCAACGTGGCACTCACGAGGTGATGATTTCACGGGCTGTAGAAAATTATTTCTTCTTGCTTGCTGTCTTTCTCATTAAATTTGACGACGCATCTTTCTCTTCAAGTATTTCACGGGCACTGGGCAGTCGACAACTATTTCTTCTAGCTTACTGCCTTTCTCTGGGAGAGCAAATTTTGCTTCAGAGACCCGAAATTTGACCACTCCAGTGAAGCAGTGTGTCCAAAACCTTGAGAACGTTCCTTGAAGTTCTAGTGTTTGCTGGGCCTCCTCCGTAATTTCTCGGTACGTGACTTGCGCCCGGTGACGGGACTTTTCTGATCAACACTAATGCTGAGTCCCGAGTTTCAGAACAGACGTCACAGC
>LQNS02277999.1:11483037-11496970 GCA_001587735.2 Parhyale hawaiensis
CGATCACATTGTATATAAGCTGCTATTTTGTTTAAGTTTGTTGGAGTATTTTACTCAAGATGTTACTTCTACCTGTCTATATAGAAGACCTAAGGATGCCAGCACGATAAAGGATCAATGAAGAAAAAAAGAAAATTAAGAAGGAAATAAGAGAAGAGGAGATTCCGCACCGGCCTAGAGGCATTAGGCAAACGTATAGGTTATTGCGTGAATTCTTCACGCACGGGTCCACTAGTATCAAGTAAAACAGTTAGGCATCTTTGGTTAATAATCATGTAAGATCATACAATCATGAAATGGCAACCGAATCTCCAAAAATGTTATGCACTGAATCAAATCCAAAATCAAGGCGACTTTTAGAAGCATTTCACTCACATTGTAATAAAAATTCATTCAATAGACATTTTCAGTTTTCTGAAGCTTACTGCCGCGTTCTACAATCGCACTAAATATGAGCTGCTTCTTCTTCTTCTCTATTTTGTAAATTTCAAATGGTGCGATATATTTTTCAGCGTTTCCTTAGTTGGTAGCTAGGATACAACTTCTCTATACTTTGCAACTTCGTGCTGCTGACGAAATTTGAAGTTTCGTGCCCCTGAAGACGGGCTATGCGCAATAGCTGGAAAGCTTGTGGTCAAATAAATGAGAAAACCCAGAAGACTTTCAAGAAACTCCTCTATGAATATACCTGGGTGTCATCGTATATTTTAAGAAATTCATATATATATGTATAATATAATGCTGTAAATGTGTAGCGCTACGCACGAGATGTCGTGCGACTCTGCCTGGCCCCATACAAAAATTACTTTCATCGTTTGCTAACATCGCAATTTGCACCTCTACTCTCGAACACGGCATGCGTATCGTTCAACAGCCCTCGACTTGGTGGATGCTAAGTGTTCGAATAAGTCAAGAGGGGAGAAGGTTAACATATTGCTCCCCTGCCGAAAGCCTCTCGGAAGAAGTCACCCTCTCAAAGGCGAATCATAATTCAATTTTGTCACGTGAGATCGCTTTCGATTTTTGACGATAAGCTTTGCCTTGTGCGGGGCGCTCTGAATGCTCAAGGTCATGGAACGCCCTCTTTGTTGTAAATCATCGGCGTCACCTCCAGAATATTGAGCGGACAACGCTCGGAAATATTCCTTCGGGGGAAAATTTGGCCCGCCGAGTCTTGTGCCTTACAAGAATGTTTCTACAGCACTGCAATGGCACTACGATTACAATATTATTTTATTTTATAAAAAAAAGGCTATTGCACAAAATAATTTGATTCTGGCCTTAAGAGCTTATTGTGTGATTACTGCAACCTTAGTTTGTTTCTTGATTGTTTCAGTGCTCATGTAGCCTAATGGCTTTGTAATTTTGGGCAAGAATATAATTAAAACACTGTGACTTGTATAGCAGTCGCAATCAACACCTAACTTGTGACAAAATAAATGTTAATGCTACCTGCTGAAGGAGATGATGACACTGAGAACAATTAGGCACTAGAACAAAAGATGAAGCTAAAAACAATATATATGTTTTGAGATTAATATCACCACAAGAAAAGTCGAGGAAATGACTCGTAGGACGTCAAGAGAAGCTGACAAGCCATGTACCACTGGCCCCCAAACTGGAGGTGCATGGACCACCGGTACTAGTCCATGATGACTTTCTGATCGGTTCACGGGATTTTCACTGTATTTGTCGACAAACTGAAAATGACTGTGCATAGACTACACCACCATACACTGACTGGATACTGATATCGGGCCTCTCGCAATTGGGCCAGGAAGCCGATTTACGTAAATGTTAATAAAATGAGCTGTAATAATCACAGAGACCTGAAACAAAGATTAGTTTCTTCATCGTACCGTAAGGAATGCATTGCAGAGCAGGATATCTAAATTCACAATTAGATATCTTCAGTGGGCGATATACATCATACCTTTGGACACCACGAAAAGTTGAAAAATTCATCATAATTTCCAGAAATAATAAAATTTCATAGAACAAAATGGCTCATAGATGCTACACGTAATGTATTTTAAAATCTCATTCAACTGAGTTTCTTCCCAATGACGAATTTGAAGCAATAACCTCAGAAATTGATGTATGTAGAGCTTTCATTAGACCTCATCCCAATAGCTGCAACAAAAGTGAGGTTAAGAAATCCCAGTAATGTTGAAAAAAAAAATTAAAATCACAGTAATACTACATTGGTACCTGCTAGCGAACTAAACATACATGCTTAACGATAAGATAAAGATACCAAGAAAGCCGTTCAATGATATCAAAACATAATTTATGACTTATACAACCCTTCATTACTGGAACCATCTAAAGCTGCACATCGTGATTGTCAATATCATTTCACATAAATGCCTAGGTATATTACGCCATTTTGTAGTTATCTACGTTATATCGCTTCATGGCTTCCTATGTTCCATCACTTTTTGGTTGCCTAAGTTGAAACACATTTTGGTTGCCGCAGTTAAATCACTTCACAGGGGCCTACATTACTACACTCTAGGGAGGCCAATAATTATATCACTCAACAGCAATCAAAGCTACATCACTTCATGGTTGCCAATGCAATATGACTTCAGAGCTCTCAATGCTGAATCGCTTCACTGCTGTCGATACTACATTACTTCGTGATGGCCAGTACTTCATCGTTGAGATCGTTTCACAGCCGTCAATGCTATATCAATCCCCAGCTGTCAATGCTATATCATTTCACTGCTTCCAATGCTAGATCACTTCCTGGCAGCCAGTGCTTCACCACTTCACTGCTGGCCAGGCTTCATCACTTTATGCAGCAACAATGGCCCCACATGGGTGCTAGGTGGAAAGGTGGGCAACTGCTGGGTATCATGGGCACAATGTGGGCTCTCTGGGCCTAGTAGGGTTTGCCCATGTGGGCAAAATGTGGTGTTTTCCATGTGGGTAAAATGTGAGCTTGTCAGCTATACCACACATTAGCAATATAGGTAGTGGGTCTTCTTCTCACATCAAACTCATGTGGGATTTCCCAGTAAAGGGCAACGATGGTTTTCCCACAAGGGTGACGGTTGGGCTTCCCAGCTAAACCTCCCACATTGGCTAGTGTGTTGGATCTAAATATAAGGATACAAAAAATTGTCATCAAAACATCAAAATACATGTTGTCTTCAAGTTACACTGTCGGTTATAATATATACTAGAAAAGTAATTACAGAGCTTTGGTAATAATATGACCTGTCATCTAAATAGGTCTTCATGGCTGAGTGGGCTAAAGCGTCAGTGTAAGGTCAGTGGTATCTGTAGGTTGTAGGTTCGACCCCAGGCTAGGCATAGGATTTATAGGGCAATTCATGGGAAACCTATGGGATATGCATGGCAAAGCTTGGGTCTTCCACGAGATACTCATCCAGAAACTTTTTTTAAAAATAGTAAGTTTCTTATGGGCATCCCACGTGGCGCCCACTGGGCTGCAAAGAGGCAAATGAGGGACACTAATGGGTTCTACGATAAGAGACCTGCATACGCCCACCAACTGGGGCACATTTCGGATGTGCTTGGGCAGGTGCTAGGTTTCCCATGCGGGATCCACTCAAAAACTGTACAAAAAACTTACCTAGGACCTACCCATTCGGGCGTTCCCACATGGGCCCCACTGGGCTATAAGTAGGTAACTGCTTAGGAAACGGTGCGTTTACCCTCTGGGAACCCTTATGGCCTACACCAGTTGGGGCCCATCTGGGATGTAGTGGGCAGGTGCCTTGTTTGCCACATGGGATCAATTCCAAAAAACTGTTCAAAAATGTACCTGGGCACCATATGGGCGTCCCACATGGGCGCCAATACGACTTCCCACCTCTGCCCTTCGTGGCTCCATTGTTGCTCGGATTGTTTTATATCGCTGGTAATCGTATGAAATAAATCGTCTGGTTTAAATTTGCTCAATCTATTTTTAACTTGCCTCAAAATTTGTTCACTCCAAAGTGTAGTACTGTTATACAAGTCATCATTATTAAAATATCTAATATTTTTGATGGCACCAATACGAGAAAAAAGTCAGTAGGGGATAGGTACTATGTTAATAATATAACTTTTTTAATAACAAAAATTATGGTAAACTGCAATATAATGTACATTTTCCTTCATATAACGTTGAAAACGTTACTCCGTGAACCAATGGTGTAGGAGCTATAAAATATCATAGTAGAAGCTCTGAATGCTTTGCACCAGTCAGAGGTACCAACGTGAACCAACAGGGGTTTCGTGAGCTCATTTGCACCTCAGTAGAAACCGCTGTCCTAGAGAATTAACTCTGATATCTTTTCAGCTGTCCCCTTGGCAACATAAATGCCCCATCATATTTTCATGAGATACAGTGTGTTCAAGTGTGCTAATAAAATGAAGCTCCCGCAAGATACATTGCGTTTTCTTGTATCTACTACACGAGATGACTGCTGTATTTATCGTAGTTCTCGACAGTGCGATGCATAGTATCTAAATTACCAATGTCTTCAACTAAATCCATAATGAAATTTGATCTACTCTTAGCTTCAGCGTGAAGAGCTTTACGGCTGGAGTTCGTAAAATAACAAAAGACAAGCATATTAGTACTAACTGTTAAACTTCTTGTCTTTACTTGTTGTCTGCTTGGCAACTCAAAGAATTAAGGCGGTCGGGCGGCAACAGAAACTGAGGCTAAAAACAGCACCGCCGACGTCCGATCAACGATCGCGTCTGTCAAATTCTTTCAAGTCCGGTGAACAAAACATAAACAAGCGATCAGGGGAAAGTTGTGGCGATAAAATGCCCGGGCGGGACGATGCCGTCGATAGCACGCCATAAACGCCGATAACTTACGACAAGCCGTCGTAAATAACCTTGCTAGAGCATACATCAAGCAAAGAGCTCGGCCACTTCCGCTAAACTTGCCACTATATCGGCCGATGTTGCCGAGATCGGCTGAGATTTTATTCATTTGTGCTGATCGAAGTATTAGGATTTACTGCGCCAAGTCTCCATGCCAGCGAAATGGATGGTGGGGGTGCTGTTGAAGAAAAGAGTAACTTAATCTTTTCGAGTCCCTTTGTTACTATTTAGTGCGGGATTTATGCGTTTTATGTACAGCTAGGGTACGATGGCTTATCTTAACGATTATTATTATTAAATTAAGCCAGACTGACGATGTGGGATGTGCTAACAAACATTATGACAAACATGGGTCAAACATACAAACGAACAAACCGATCTGCACCAAAATTGAATCATTTATGTCTTAACATTACTAACAACCCATATTAATTTCAAAAAGATCCATTCATAATTTTTAGGTTATTGTACTAAGAAGCGTAGAATTAAAAACAGTGACCAACGAACGAATGAACAGATCATCACAAAAATTTGGTCATTTACTCTTCGTAATATACCTAACAACTTGCGTAAATTTCATAAAAATTCGTCCATGACTTTTGAGCTATGGCATTAACAAAAAAGCGGCAGACAAACAAAGAAACAGATGGACGGATCTTCACCAAAAGTTAATCATTTGTTCCTCCTACATATATAACAATCCCTGTAAATTTCGTCAAAATCCGTCCATAACTTTTTGAGTTATGTCGGTGACAGACAGACAAACCCGACGAAAACATAACCTCCTTGGCGGAGGAAATAAGTAGTTTTCAGCCCAACGTAGACCAGAGGCAAAAATTGACTAGGGTGGCCTTTTGCCAACAATTGCTCCACCAGACTCGGTGAAAAAGCTGCCTGAAGAGCAATGTGAACAGGATGAATCTCTGCCAATCTTAACCGTAGCTTTTGAGCAATTCAAAGCAACTTGTATTCCTGTTTCCCCTGTTATCTATTCATTACTACGGCATGTAAAGCCTCAAGTTTCCTTAAAAAACTTTACTTTAAAAGTTGACGATTGTAACAGCCATGTAAAAAGTATAAATGAGTTTGTGTCCAGTTTTAAAACGATGATAGCCAGTTGAGAACTCACATATCAAGGTTTTGTTTACATTATGCGGCAAGCACCTTTCGCTGTTGGGTGTGCATTAACATACCTATAACGGCAAGCTGGAGCTACCCACAATATTGTCCCGTCGAACCAGCAAAGATGTCGCTCGTCTGATCACGGCTTTTTTTCTTCAAGGCTACTGGGAAATAATAGACGTTGATTCATTCTTGGGAAGCTACTGGGAAATAGCGAGTGTTAAATTAAACAAACGTGACTGTGGCAATCAAAGCCTTCCTACAGTTGCACAAGAAACAGCAGGGTGCCAAACTTTAAGCAGCTTCTTAATGAAAAGCAACTGTCTTACGAAGTTCATTTGCTTTAGTTAAAAAAAATCACGCTTGAAGAAAAAAGGTATTCAAGTGCAGCTGGTATAATGGTCGCCATAAAAACATAAAAATAAGTGTTAGCATTTCCAGTGAAACACGACTACCCGGAGTTGCGATATTATATGTATCATACTCGTAATTGAGTTGAAAGAAAAAACTTAGCTAGCATCTCGGAAAGTAATAATTTGGCATGTGGGGAATATTAATTCGAGCAATATAGATAAAAAACTTGGTACTAGTAAATGCGCATAAATCGCTTTACGGAGAAGTTTAGCGTAAATTACACCAACATCATACTGAGTTCCCATTATTATATTCCTAGTGCAAGCCTCCCTAACCACATAATATTCTGCGATCCAAAACAGGAAGAAAAAATAGACATAAAGAATGCCAAAAGAAACGTGGAGCTCATGCACAAGTCAGCTCGCATGGGAACAGCAAATCGGGAAAGAAGAGGAAGAACAGAACAAAGCATCATCAGTAAGAGTATGAAGATGGAGAGAAGCAAAGTGGGCACGAAAGACAGACGTTCCGAAAGCCTAGCTTATGGCAAAGATAACCTTTGCAATCTCCCTGGGAGCGCTGCTACCAATAACATAGGATGGACGAACCTAACTAACCTAACTTATGACCTATGGCCCATCCTATGCCCTCTGAGAGGACATCATACTGAGTAATTTTACACCAACATTGAAACACATACAATTTTAAGATTATCCTCACCTTCCTAAAACTTGTTAGATAATCACCAGTTAGCATCTTAACATATTAAAGTTCGGCATAACATTCCGGTCAGTACAATAGCCAGCATCAAGTTAATAAAAATCGTAATCGGTCATCCATGAATATAGAAAAATCAGTAATGATATGCATAGACAATATGGTAAAATTTTATAAGCCATCCTATTATTGCCCAGCGCATGCACTAAGACGATGAAATGTAGTGATTGCTATTAATTCTCTTCACACACTGTAGAAATATTTAATCTGCCTTCAGTGAACTTCACTATCCCATCCTATCCCAGCCAGTACATTAAAACTATTGGCTAATAATTTTTTTATACTGCTAATACACTTTGTCTATGCTTAAGTAGACATATGCCAAAAACGCTTTTTTTTTACAAAAATCAGGTCTATATTCCGAAAAGAACGTTGCATTGAAAAATTACGGGCACGAGAACGGATGATAAGTGCGGCTATCACCAGTGCCTTGAGGCCTACACTCGGTTGACGACGCAAAGCAGACGATTCGTGCTGCCATTCGATTTCATAGTGCTACACTCTACTCACGTTATAGCGATGATGTGTTATTTGAAAAACTAATTATTTGCGACGGTTCTAACTAAGAAACTTGCGCAATGTAGATAATAAATGTGGAAAATATATATATATATATATCACTTCGGTTGCCTCACGTGCATCTCAAAAAATTGGTCTTGTGAGGCGTGCTTGGAGGGTGTTTAGGTCGGTAGAATTGACACGTCGCTGCTTTAATTGCTTTGTGCTTCCTCTTCTGGAGTACTGCTCTGTAGTCTGGGGTTCTGCTGCCGATTGCCATCTGTGTTTGCTTGACAAATTGGTTCGTCGATGTACGTTCATGCTGGGTGGTGTTGTGCCTTGTGATCTGGCACATCGTTGCAGAGTGGTGGGGGTCTGATTTTTGTATAAAATCTGTAACTGCCCCAGTCATCCACTGTCTGAGTTTCTTGCGGATCCATTTTGTTCGGGTGAGGTATACTCGGCGTACTAGTGCTCTTCATGAGTTTGCCTTGGAACCGTTACGATGCCGTACGGGCCAGTATTCCCGTTCGTTTTTTCCATCTTGTGCGGATGTTTGGAATGGTCTTGATGGCTCTGTCTGTGCTGGTGCAGATATTGGCAGCTTTAAACCATCTGTACACTGAGCTATTCTATGGTCTCGGATCTTCTTTTTTTATTATTCTTTTGTATTCTTCACCCGCTGGGCTGGTTGCGTGGGGGTTTGTTAACCTCATGGAGTTTCTCCGTTCCTACGTCGCCAGTCTGGTGTGATTTAATAATAATTATAACATTCTGTGTTGTAGTACTATATTAGTGATATTATCTTTTCCGTAAAGTTATCATCATGAAATTCGCGTAAAACAGATAGACATCGACTAGTGAACTAGTATATATTTTTAGAGAATAAATAAAAAACATCACAGCTATACGTTGCATAAGCTAGGGTTGTTATTTGCAAATTATTAGTTCAAGAATAATTAGAAATATTCACCTGATATGATCAGTTAGAAAACGGTTAACCAATTTGTGAATCAAAAGCTGGCAACAGATAGGCCTAACCTGCAGGGATCACCATTTATGACACCAATTCATTTTACCACAATTACCACAGGACACAATATGTTACACCCAAGCACTGGATCCACTCCATTTATGAAACAATGCGTTTGAAATCACTCTTACCACGATCGGAAATGAGGCAGCCTTCATTGCAAGTTAAAAGTACAATGGCATAAAGCGCTAATTTAACCAAAAGTACGTTCAAGTTGCACATTCACACGCCAAATCAGAAATGAGTTGTAAGAAAAATCAAAGTATAAAATACTATAGACTAATGCATAAAGTGGGGAAAATTAAACTTTAAGAACAAAGAATCCTTAAAACTAACGAGCGGTGACGTTGCGCCCAGGCGATTGAAAAGGAAAAGGTATTTTTTAGTTTATGGTAGTATGACGTTCAGTGATTACTGACTAGAACACTTCGTGGTGTAAGACCATCGCCAGCGATGGGAGTGGGGGAGGGGGGCTAACAGTGAGGAGTCTGCAGTTTTAGCAATTTCACAGCAAAGTCAACCCACCTGACGGCCTGCAGGAAATGGAAATGATAGTTCAATTCCTTTATGGCAGTTCTTGGGTGTAAAGACAAGCATAAAAATATACATAAAACTATAGACACATCAAGGACGAAAACATTATCATTTATCTCATTTCTTTCGCCAGTGATAATCACCTCTCTCTCACTTCCTTCGGGGGTGTAAAAATCATCCGCTCTTTAAAAATAGTCAAGAACAATGATACCCATGTACGCCAATAGGAAATTGATCTTTACAGAAAGATTTGCTTCCCATCTATTCATCCATTCGACAGCAGTACTGACGCTGGAATAGTGAATGTAAGGTTACAGCAGTTAAGTGAGATTAAAATAGGTTAAGTTAGAGTAGTATAAGTTAGGCTACATTGGGTTTTCTTTACCTTTTAACATATATTAAGAAAAATTCCAGCTTGTTTACAACAATACAATGGAACTAAAAACCATATATTTCCCACAGATATCTACAAATATTTACATATATTTAATGATGTACTACTGACTTCTGGAAGTTACATTTATGAGCGCCACATTCCCATAAATTTAAAAATTGATTAAAATCAAAATTACCTACCTTTTATCCTGCTGTTGACTTGTACAGTAGGGAAATCTGTTGCTGATATCCTATTTTAGCGACGTAGGTGCAATAATTGAGTGTACGACTTCAAACATTTGTAGATCGATTTGCCCCGCCACAATCAACATATGCACACCTCATTCACCAACGCAGGTAATGTTTACTTGATTTTCTTTCTTCCCACTCATTAAATCCAAAAGTTTTAGACCAATATACTGGAGGATATTAGAGCGCTTAGCTCTGATTTGCAATTTACAGCCGTCTATAATTATTAATTATTGAGATGTTGACATGCTAAGTTCAACGCTATATCAATGCCACGGCTTAGTTAAAGTCAGTGTTTTTACATACTATAGTGACTGTAAGCCAAGGTACTTTTACTTCCATAATACAAATTTTCTTAGATTAGATTAGGTGAGAATAGCTTAGACTATTGCAAGTTTGGTTACGTGAGAATAATTAAAGTTAAATTAGAACAGGGTAGGTAACATTAAGTAGGTCATTTTAATGTAGCCTACAATAGGTTAGAGGGATTAGGATAGGTTAAATTGACAAAATTATGAAAAATGGGTGACCATTTGGGTAAAATTTTACTTTAGGTCAATAATAGAATTTCGACATTTTAAGGCGCTATATATAGGTAAAAAGGACCCATTTAAACTCATTTTATATGAATACCATTTTGTTCGTAAATGCTTGGTCTTCGAGATATCTGAATTTGAAGTTCTTGTTGTTTTCTTATGGGAGAAAATACTGTTGTTTTCTTATGGGAGAAAATACCCGGCGACTCGCGACTCCACAAGAGGTTAGCTTAAGTTAGGGTAGTTTGGGTTAGGGTAGTTTGGGTTAGGGTAGGTTAGGTTAAGGGTAGGTTAGGTTAGGGTAGGTTAGGTTAGGGTAGGTTAGGTTAGGGTAGGTTAGGTTAGTTAAGGCTAAGTTAGGTCAAGTTGGATCGGTTTAGGCCAGTTTAGGTTCCTATGGAGTCTCCGGGTATTTTCTCTCCTAGGAAAGCAATGTGAACTTCAAATTAAAATATCTCGAAAATTAAGCATTTGCGAGCAAATGGTATTCATGTAAAATGTGTTGAAATGCTTCTTTTTACCTATATTACTGTAAACCTTAAAATATCGAAATTCTATTTTGGACCTACATGAAAAGTGAAAATTTGCCAAAATATGCAAAAAGGAAAGTTTCCAATAAAATTTAACGTAAAAATGCCGAGTTGAACTGCTCTGTGGTACTGATATAACCTAAAGTAATAGTTTTCAATGGCTATAGCCCATAACACTCTCCTGAGCACCAGCGTAATAATCTAAGACGACAAGGTTTAGCTGGAGAAAAAAGTATAAATTTACGGAACTTAAACTGCATTAAGCACTTAACTAGCAGTACTTTCTTCAGTAATACTTTACACTTTCGGCCAAGTCACTGCGGTTAAATTCGTATTCGCTACTTAAAATGCACTTTTCTTAAAGTTAGGAAAGACAAGACTGGATCCTGTTCAAATTTCCATTTTGTTTTTTTTCTTATTTTCCGTACGTACCTAATTGTACTACCATGTCACCTAGATGGCGACGGTATTATTTTACTTTCACTTACACATGATTTTCATGACTTTTCTCGTATTCAGTATGTAAATTGGGTCAATTCAAGACATTTTACATGAATGACGTTTTCGTCGCAAATGCTTAGTTTTTGAGATATATGACTTTGAAGTTCCCATTGTTTTTCTATGTGAGAAAATACCGAGCGGTCCCAAACAAGCGAAATTAGGGTTAGGTTAGGTAAGATTAGGTTAGACAAGGTTAGGTTAGGTAAGGTTAGGTTAAGTAAGGTTAGGTTAGGTAAGGTTAGGTTAAGTAAGGTCAGGTTAAGTTAGGTTAGGTTAGGCAAGGCCAGGTTTGGTTCATTTAAAGCCTGTGATGACATTGGCTATTTTCTCTCATAGGAAAACAATGGGAACTTCAAAGTCTAATATCTCAAAAACTTTGCATTTGCGACGGAAACGTCATTCATGTAAATTGTCTTAAATTGACCCAATTAACATACTGGAAGCAACAAAAACCCAAAAAAATATGTGTAAGTGAAAGTAAAATTTTACCGATGGCGAGGGCCTGGTTTAAGTTTTGTTACACGTTTCTTTACGCAATGTCTCCTTAACTATCCATTTGCTGCCCTTTTCTACTCCTCAGTTGTGATGAACGCAATTTTATCCACCACAATCACCGTTTCAAATTACTCAAAATGTATTGGACGGAACTATGAAACTTTTTCTCTTTCCCCTTTTATTTTTTTCAATGCATAAACTTATCTTTTCACATTGTCTTGAATATACGAAAAGGACTTGTGCTACAGCATCGATTTTGGTCTGCCAGCAAAAAATACGTTCTAAACCCATTACGTTTTTCTTAATTATGAGCTAAAATTACACTCGGCTTTCTTTACATAAGATATTTTTACGCACTCAAAAATACTAATTTCCTCCTTGACAATCGTTGCTAAAAGGCCGATCTCCCCACTGAAGCAAATTCTACGCAAGGTCTTCCTTCACTCGTTGGGGTTTGCCTTACTGTTCGTCAAATTCATGACCTTAAATCACTTTTCATGCACTGCCTCTTTATTGGCTTCACCGTGATGTAAAAAACAATACACCGTGCGCCTATAGAAACACACCGGAAGACAAAAAGTTAAAAAAAACACACCGCTACAACAGGGAGAGCGCTGAAGTAAACACAACGCACGTTACACAAGTAGCGTTTCCATAGAGGTGTTTACTCTGTTGGTATTCAGCGTCGTGCCAACCTGGGCCTTAAAGCGCCCACAGAAGAAGTGCATTGACACTACGGTGTCACGCTCTCACGTCGCTCAGTGTCTACCGTTTGTTTTGAGGTCGTGGCAGTGAATATGGCGCAACAGTGGGCGCGTGTCCTCGAAATACACAGTCACTTGCTTTTATTGAATCTCGTAGATAAATACTGCCCGCGGTGCCTGATTGGGGTTGAATAATCCGCGTCTAATTAAATATTACGTAAATGTACTTCGTTTTGGCTTTGGGTTTGGGGCTCTGCGTAGCACTTGAGTTGGAGGAAATGCCACTCTAGAGGCGGATGAGACCTTTTGGTCCAACGGCATCCCTGAGAGGAGATGAACAGGCTGGTGCCATCGCTGGGTACTCAGTCTTCCGCAGTCTGCTCCTCTCTTTCTTCCCTCGGGTAGTACCACCTGATGCTCTTTCCCTTTCCTTTCTCTCTTCCTTTTTTCGGCCAAATCCCGTACTGGTGATGGCAGGGTCTGGGGCGCGTGGATAGCTGGCCGCTCATGTTGCTATCACGACTGTCGATTTGCTGTTTTGTTATTTTTTTGATGATTCCCTTTGCTTATGGTGTATGTTCATTTATTGTTCTTTGCGTGCCTGATAACTAGATATCCGAACTTGGAAGAGAACCCCGGTCCTCTTGGTTTCAAGTCTCGCTCCTGCCGGATCTTGTGCACTAATGTTCGGGGTTTATATGGTAATTTGGCTGAACTAGCTGCAGCCTCTTCCAATTATGACCTTGTGCTATGTTTGGAGACTCGCGTCTCAAGCCATCGTCATGTTTCTGAGCTGATGATCCCAAACTTTGAAAAGCTAGTGCTGCGGTTGCGAGACTCTTGCCCTGGATTTTGGGGTTTGACTGCTTACGTTCGAAAGGGTGTTGTTGTGTCCAGGCAGAGTGAATATGAGTGTCCATGCTGCGAGATGATGGTGCTGCGAGTCAGTGGCTCATTCAGGAACTTTTATTTGTTCTCGGTAAATCGCAGCCCTTCTGCTGATGATCGGATCTTTGATTGTCTCCTGGATGCAATGGCTAGAATTCAGTCCTCGGATAGGCGTTCTGCCTTTGCCTCTATGGGTGACTTTAATTGTCACCATGTGGAATGGTTAGGCAGTGGGAAGACTGATTGCCATAGTCATGCCGCCCTCGACTTCGCGAGTGCCTCTGGTTGTGAGCAATTGGTTGAAGGTCCTACCCATTTGTTAGGAGGTGTTCTTGACCTACTGTTGACTGATGTTTCTGATCTGGTTGGAGTCTCAGTGGTGTCTCCCATTGGTTCCTCGGACCATGGTGCCCTATCCGCGACGCTGCAGGTTCATCAGCGGGTCCCCAGAGTCACTGTTAGGCGTGAAATATTTTTGAAGTC
>LQNS02277999.1:11499045-11523056 GCA_001587735.2 Parhyale hawaiensis
TTTTTCATTCTTTTATTTTCTCCACCCGCTGGGCTGGTTGCGTGGGGGTTTGTTAACCTCATGGAGTTTCTCCGTTCCTACGTCGCCAGTCTGGTGTGATTTAATAATAATAATAATAATAGTTTACAAGTCATGCAAAACGCTTCGTACTATAGTAAATGAGCCACAACACATGACACGAGGAAATGTGTATTTACAGAGGTTGATATATAAGGTTTTCGATAACTTCGTAACTCAAGATTGCAAGTACTTGAATATAATTCATGAAGGTTAAAGATCCCAAAAATATATATAATGCCAAACTATAGAAATTAAACAACATATGGGAGTACAGATTCAAAGAAACAGCAAGTGTCTCGCCTGACTCATAACCGCGCTGGTTTTTACGCCATCTTTTGCAACTAAAATTTTACATGGAATGAAAGGGAAGATATCGTAGGCTCAGTTCACACGTCATTCTCATAAATGCGCTCACAAATTTACTCTTCCGAACGTTTTGTGTCGCCGTTGTCAGCATAAATTTATGTATGCCACAAAAAGTTATTAAAACATTACCGACAAATCAGTTTTCCCTGAAAGTGTTACTAGACAGGTTACGGATGTCTCTTCGAGTTTAGTGTGAAATAAAACAGTGCACGTCTCTGCTATTTCTAAGACGTAGTAACACAAGTGGGTGAGCGAACACGTTGACATGAATGACGTGTGAACTCGCCCCTGACAACTTGTCAATACAGTGAAAATATGAAAATAATAACGGATTTTCGATCATCTGCATTATCCATCAATATACAATGATAGTGCAAAACTCTCATAGTATCGCCCCTTTATATTGAAGTATGAGGGCCGTCAGCGCTAGTTTTGGCTAGCCTTCGATTGGATCGTCAAATTTTATCTAAGCCAAGCACACTTCACTTAACTTAACTTTGAATCGCGTTGCAGTTCTCACAAACAACTCGATTAAGTTGAACCGACTGAAATTTCCATTTTATGAAGCAAGATTAAGTTCGTTCAAGTCTCACATGTGATCAATAATTTTGAGTTAATACCTGACACGTGAATAAACGAGTCGAAGCCAGGGCACCTGTCTGTAGTTTCGGACAAGTTAAGGGAAGTGTGCTTGGCTTAGATCGACTTTAACAACCCAATCGAAGGCGTCTCAAGAAAGCGTCCGATTGTGGTGTCAAAGTCGATCTATGCCAAGTCCACTTGACTTGACTTGTCCGGAAGTGGAAGTGGATATAGGCTGTACAGTGAACCGCGGCAGCTGGTGACTGGTGCGTGAGTCTGTGTGTCCGCATCTGTTCAGGTTAGTTTGTTGCTAGTGAGCAGTGATATGGGGAAAGTTGTGTTTAGTCTGGGCGACAGCGCATGCTAGCGCATATTCGATGTAGCAACGAGTTATCAGAATTTTCAAGCATGCTATATGCGCATTAATATGAGCAAGGTTAGAACGCCGCGTGGCGTAAGACTAGCCCCCGCGGTTGGGGTAAAATCAACCCCGTCATTTTTGATGGCCATCTAATTCTAGTTTTTGGCATGGTTCAAGGCCAAGTCAACGTTTCTGACTCCTGTAGTTTGCTGTGTGTGTGTGGACGAACTCTTGCTTTTTTGTTTTTTTTATAATTGAATTATGGGTTTAGTTGCACTGCAGCATAAACGCCGTCATTATACATTTCTGAGCATCAAGAGCTCTTCTCTAGCTTGCAAATAGAGCGTCCGGTCTTCAGGCGACGGGCATAACAGCGCCTCTGAATACTCAACCACTGGGAAGTATAGGTAAGGTATACGTTAGGTATAGGAAACTTATGCAGTACAGTGACCGAGTGTATGCAGCTCAAAACAAAACTTCTACATTTCCATATTACAATGCACGGTAAACAGTGGCTGCTAGAGGCAGGCGGTCTGCCCTATGGTATTGACGAATCGACATACGAGGTCTGCAATTGGCAGTTCTGGCAGAAGCTAAAAAAGAAACTGAAACGCTGCTGTGTGGAAAATTACATACGATAATGTAAAACCGGCGTACGAAGTTTAAGTGATATTATTTTGAAATATGACAAGTGGAAGATGAATTTCAGAAAAAAAATTCTATGATGAGATGGGAAAAATGCGTTTTAGAAACAAAGATTTACTGTGAAATTGAAATGAAAATACACTTTAGAAACTATCTTGACATGCGAGAGGGGAATTTTCATACGTTATCTTGTAATGAAAATTTTCCTCTGGGTTCTGCATTGCAGGGCTTGGCTATGTATATTAAATATGAAGACTAAGCACTGCACTTAGTTCATTATGATGGCCGTGGTTATATATCACCACTGAAATCACTCGTTCCCAAATTTTGAAACTGCAGAGCACGTATTTTGTTTTGTAATTCCCTGCCCGATAATGGAGTGATCATTTGTGCAACATTATGAAAGTTAACTTACAATAATTCTGTCAATAATAAGAGTACTATTGATATCAATACAATAATGGCAAGGTGCCTTGGAGCCCATTTGTAAAAGTTTTCGAACTTCTCGTAAGAAATCCCTAGTTATTGTTATACCGACCGCTGCCATCATCAACTTGTGGTGAGTTCAACCTTTTTTCAAAGTTTTTTTTTTTTTTTTGAGGGGGGGTTAACGTTTCATATTCAGAGGAAAATTTCGTTTTAGGTTGTTAATCCAATATGGTAAAAATTAAACATCAATTTTTATGGGCATAATATTGTTTAGATTGTTTCTTTCGAGCAATATGGCGCCATAAAGGGTTTAACTGATAAACTACACTCGTCGATGACTGAATGAAAAACATATGAAGGACAGGAAAAGAAGTAACTGTCAAATAATTTTATTTTGCTTGCCATGAAATGAACCATAAGTTGTTACGTCGAATGGTAAATATGGCTATCTTAAACCACTAAAATGCATTATTGTAAAACTCTTAGAAGTTAAAGGTACTGAAATTGAAGAAGCCCTGACTACGGAGAAGGGATTTTTTCCAGTCCTATTCATAACATAGGAAGTAGTCGTCGAGTGCATAAACAAGAGGGCTGAAGAAAATCCTTTGATATGTTGAACGCCCAACTCCCTGAAATACGAGGGTCTAAGCCACACGCTGTACGTAGCTCAGCTGCACTAAAGCTGGGCGAAACGATCCAAAGTTTAAATTACTTGCTTTTGGAATGACAACGATAATTGCTAATCAGAGTATCAAGTCGAGAGGACAGTGTATACTCAGAAATTCACGAGCTGCGTCCATCTCCTCAAGTTAGTGATGAACTGAACAGCGAGTAAGTCAACGTATGAAGTATGTGTACTCAACATCCAAATAAGCTGCTTTCTCTTAGAAGTTGTATGGGTGGTACGTCAAGTATGGTAACATCATATATTTCTAAGAAGGAAATTAATGAAAGTGCTCGATTTAAAACTACCATTACATTTGTAGCATTACGTACCCAATTGAATTAATATTTGCCTGCGGATAATGTACCTCCCGCAAATGGAAGGGTAGTTACGCAAGTTCAATGATCTCCGTTACAGTTTCATATTGTATTATCTACTCGGACACTTACATAATTATTGCAGTCATAGTGCCTTTCAAATTTCGAATGACAGCTTGATTTCAATACCTATAGTCAGTGAAAGCAAGTAAAATGGAGAATAAGATACATCAAGTGCCAGTGTTACTTATTCTTTGCCTATTCAATTTGTGCTAACCTTCCATTTTATTAGTACCGTCATTAGCAACCTTACTCTGGATGATATCGGATGAGGTCCAAGTTGCGTCATGCTCACTTCCATAAGGCTACAGAGGACCGTTTACTTCAGCTAAAACCGGTCGCATTGTAGCCAATAACTAACGCCAACAAGAATGGTGAGGTATCTCCACAAAGAATGCAACCACCGACTTTATTACTTATAATTATAATGGTACCTCAGTTTCTGAATTTAATTCGTTCCTGGGGATCGGTAGAAAGCGGAGAAATTTTCCCTTTATAGGAGTTTATGTTAACTAGATTCGAGATAAATAGGCAAGGATGGAGATTGTGGCGATCTTTTCGTGCTACGATGGAAACAATGGGTGGAAATTAGACTAGGCTGCAAATGATGGCCGAAGTAGGATGCATATAACTCGCGACCTTTACGTGTCTCTACTTTTACGCTCTCTACTTTTAAGAGCATAACTTTGCGGACATAACTCAAAATTTATGAAATGTGTTAACTACTCTCGAATATTACGATTTATCCAATATTGTAAACGTATCGATTAGTAATGTATTATTTAGCATTGTTTATTGTATAACACCAACTTCTTGGGTAATTAATAGACAAGTTATCAATTGCTTTTGTATATATTTCCTTTACACTGTTGTAAAATAACGAAAAATTTCTTTCGGTTAACTTAACATAGTCTCTGCTTGAAATACATTTTCTTTGCACATTATTAAGACCCAGTGCTGCTAACTTAGCACTTTAATGCTAGATTTATCATTATTGTAACCAACCTTTACCTCATCGGAAAACAGTGTCAATATCGTCTCATTAATAACAAGTAGGCATTGCTCCAGTAACTCTTAATAGACCAGATACTAATTCTCTCTTATGTTATTGTTTAGTATTACTAATTTATTCCTATGTTAGCATTACAAAAGAAATCCTCTTGGAGCTGTGCCCTAACCTTGTTGCACACAGCATCCATATGAAAAGTAAATGGGATTTATTTATCATTTATTTTCTGTGATTTAGTACCTTAAATTTAGTTTTAGCATGTAGCAGGACAAACAGCATCAAAACAAAATATTTAGCTGTTTTTGTACTTTTTTTATTATATATTCGTAGTTAGAACATAAAATGCAGAAATTTCCCGTCAATTTATTCCATTTTGTACCAAAAATCGAAAATCCTATTATTCAAGTCCGTTGGAAGCTTCAACTGAACTTGTCTAATGTAGCCATGGGTGTGATCATATTAAAGTAATGGAGTGCCAACGTATCTATACAGTGTATTGTGTTTATGTAATAAAAGGATCCTTCCTCCTGACTGTACAATAAAACTAATACTGCAGAATTTCTTAACCAAAAACGGCAGTCGAAACACAAAGTTTAGGAAACTGTAGGAAGCTATGTATACAGTGGCAGGTAAAACTATGCCAACATTGTAACAGTAGAACAATAAATATGACGTAAGTAATAAATTATATAGAAAGTCTGAATAACTGATTTATAATCACAAGTCTTAAGCCATCAGCGTTTTCAAAAACTTCAACTTTGTTTCAGTCCAAAATATTCTGACTAATCGCATCTCTCTAGAAATGTGATACCATGTTGCTAAAATAGAAATTAAGTAGCTCATTTTATAACCCTAGCAGTTTTGTTTATCAAAATAGCGCTAACATAGACGTGGTGAAGAATTTTGCAGGTAATAGACCCACCTACAGGAAAAATTGTATTCCCGTAGTTTGACCGAAGTGTAGCGGTAAATTATCAATAAATAAAATTATTGAATAATATTGAATTTATGTTACCCTTAAAAAACTCTACATATTTAAATGTGCTGCATAAGGCCTTGTGCTGTGGTAAAATTTCATTGAAATGTAATTTAAAATGTATTTTTTTTTGTAAAATATTGCTCTAGTATCATTTTCTGCTGCAATTATTTAACATTTTTTCTTCTAAAATCTAGCAGGAAAACCCAGATTTCATTTGGCAGCACTATATGTGACCTTATCTCGACTTATACGAATGTATCTCAAGTACAGTATTAGGATTTCATCTGGTCCCCATCTCTCGTAAAGTCGAAAGTTACATGTATCTCAAAATTGAAAGCATTTCTGGCGCAACAAAAACTGAAATGCAAACAATGACAGTATCTACAGCTTTTCTTAACGCTATCCTGGATCCTGATTTTTTAATCACTTCTCCCACATTGAAAGCATTTCTCGCTCAACTAAAGCTGAAATCCAAACAATGACAATATCTACAGCTTTTATTAACACTATAATGCACCCTAATTTTTTAATCACTCTTCCCATATCAAGCGTCCACTGGCTGAGCACACGACGGGTAAATTGATTGTATGCTTGATGAAACAAGCGGCAAAATATTTTTCCCGGTGCACTGGAACTACAAAGACGAATGAGCAACATGAGAATTTTGTTGCAACAACTTTTTTTTTTCTTTCCTTGGCATAATAGCTTTTCGTTAAGCTATCAGTTAAGCCATCAGCGTTGTGCCTTGAACATTTTTTTAACGATGATAATATTTGGACTGTGAAAAACGAGAAAATATTAACTAACAAGTCGCTAATTTGATTTAAAAGCCGTCTGGCTTCAGAGTTTTGTAGCCAAGAAACATTGATGAAATTTCGAGGGGCTGGAGACATGCAGATGAAACCCGTATCCTGTGTACCAACTTGAGATAAAAAACAAATTGAAGATTGTGACGTCATCATTAAGACACTATTTTTTTGCAAAAATACTGAAAAACGACCAGTCTGTATCTTTCTTAGTCTGTGTACATGAGCTATTTCAGTCACCTGGAATATATTTTCACCCTTCGTATACATGATACTGGGCAGAAGGCAAAACTGGGTGACATACAATACTTTTGTCTGTGAAACATCCACAGGTTCCAGCCAAGGAGCTTCAATAGGGAGGAGGGGGCCCTGTGGCCGTAGTTAGATTCGCCAGCGATTCAGCCAGATCAGTTGTGGCTCTGACGCGTTCATGATTCTCATCGGTGGAAGTGATGCGAGACCAGCGAGTTTTGCGGAGGAGCAGCAGACAAACTGATGTTCTGATATGCGTTCGGTGCATATGGCAACTGGCTGTAGCCACACTCGACTCTTTACTGATTTGTGATTGGTGCATACGGCGACTGGCTGCAGTCACACTCGACTCTTGAGCTTCACGGACAAGGCTCATGGCTCACTCTTCTCTATAAAGCTCCTTGGTTCGAGCTAAGCACATTATACTCCCCCGGTCACGTTGTTAGTATGTTTATCTGTGTCTTATGCTTATTATGTTACTTTAGATAAGAGAAAAATAGAACATCAGTGCGATGAGCACTGGAAAACGATAACCGTTTTCTCAGGCTACTCTTTGTACGGCATACATACAGTAGATAAGCAGTCAGACCTGCAACAGTTTCAAAACATGCATGGATATGACACGGATACGCTAGGGCATAATTGAAAAACCAAACTTTGATTTTTTGGAATTGCCACAGGTTTTCTCTAGAAAAACGCTGTCGTCAACATACGCTTCTCCTCAGCTGTATCCAAAGTACGGTTAGACTGGCCTTAAATACAACCCCTGCAGGTGTTCCAAAATCGACATGAAATAGAAAGAAAAAATTACTTGACATACTAAGCAGCAGTTTTATTATAGCTTTTTTTTATTGTTTATCAGTTTACTAGAGTGCAAGTGCTGTAAAAAATGACAGCGAAGAATTTTTCATGATGCGTTTTCATTGATCGATTTTCCTGTTAATGCTAGGACTGAGCAGCGCCAAGCTGTCCTTGGGTGACATGCTAATTTTTTTTTTTTTTTTGCCCACAGTAGATGTTGTCTCTTAATACATACTGAACTTTGTATCCAAAATACTGACGCTGTCGTATAGCTCGGAAGTTTTCCTCAAGTGAATTGTTGTTCTGTTCAAAGAAGAACCCAAATTGGAGAAAATTATTTGCTGCCAAGAAATTCTCCTGTTCTTCTCTCGCCTTCTGACCGCTGAAGAATATCTTGGCATTTACTTCAATGATTATACAGCGTAAGAGTATCAGCGTAAACTCAGGGCAGCTCAAGTTTGGATGAAGGAAATCTCAGAAGACAGTACGAATCACGATACAACAGAATGTTAGAGAAGCTGTATGTATCTGCATTAAGTGAACTTCAACGTTGGAAATGAAAGAACTGCATTGAGATATACGTTTGCCATCATCCGCCACCTGACCTATTTTCTACCTATCAGTTGTCAATGACGCGAAGAAAAATATGCTTCGTTGTAGTGGAAAAAGTGATAAAAATCAGACTCCATAACCGCACGAAGAAAAACTCAAAATAGCTTCATTATTTCGATATCAAGAACTATTTCAAGCAAGAAGTACATTGAGATAAGAGAATAAGGATCCCACTATCGCCATCTTTTACAATTTACAATATGGCCATCGATCTCCAAGAAAACGCCAGTAAATTACAAAATCTGCAACCTGGCCTATTTTTTGCCTATCTATTCCTTTAAGAAGGGGGACACCAAAAATACAAACATATGAATATATAAGCAAATAAACACACGACGGTGTTTATTATATTGTTAGGTTTTAGCCATTTTTTTCCACGCGATGAAAACAAATCCTCATCCAGTAGCCCAATTGATACGTTCTCGTGAGTCTTGTCGAATCTGAAGAAACTAGTGCATCCACTCGTCAAAATGAGTGATGGCGGCATGAATTCTATGGAGGAACCTGTGCCCCTGGCTATATCAGCGCAGAAAATGAATATGGGCCCATATATAGATAGCCAATTTTTGGTATATTCCCATCCCTAAAAAGTGAAAACATAAACTTCATATCTGGCACATATTTGTCTTCATCACGAGTTCGTAGACAAGATACAAATCTTATGCTGATAACACAAGTAGCGAAATTTCGCTTATCTCGAAAAATGGCATGAAAGCTCAGGATGAAGTAAAATAATACTCAATAGCTTGTTAAGTCAGTTGTTTCCAGTTCATTAAGCAACTATCCTCCCTGCATGGCATTTTTTTTTGTGGTGAGAACGCCGATGGTTCAGTGAGATATGAGGCTAATGATAACGTCAAAGGGATTTCGAGGACGAGTTAAGCTGCTCTATCTTGGACGTTCTTTGTGCAAGGTTAAGGTGACGTTATGCCTACCATCGATCTCATGCCCGTGTTACCAGCAGCCTAGGGACCTGAGAGCATGACCAGGGGAGGGGGGGGGGTGGTTGCAGGTTCAGATGCTGAACCTGCAAAAGCTGACTCAGCATCTGATAGGTATCTGTACCGCTGCCGTGGGGGGAATACCTTTCACAGAAATGGAGAGGGTAGGGGGACACAAGTCGTTGCATAAGAACCTTCCGTCCGTGGCGCCATAGTTAATGATGATCCTTGGTCGACAGCAGACGTACAATCCTCTGGGGCCAGTTGTTCTCTCCGCATTACGAACAAGTGGGGCTGGTTTCCTAGTAGAGGGCGGTCTAGCTGACCTTACCTCTATGCGGAGGTAAAGCCGCAGTCAGTGACCTGTGCAATGGCTAGTTTAATGAGTTATCTCCACTTTGCCCGTTAGCGGCCAAGTTGGTTTGAGGCGCTCCAAGAAGTAAAGCATCTGTCTTTCTCGTTGTGTTACGAACAATGTCGCTTAAAAACATCAAATCCTTCAACGCGGCCTGTTTCTTCCTGACATATCTAGCATTACCCAACCTCTGACTGCTGCTACCCTATGAGAATTTTTGAACGCCCCTGACGCTTTAGCCTCTAGAGCAGCACCGAATTTTTTTAGTGCAAAGAGTAATGCTGGAGATGGAGAAAATTTTTTTTTTAGAATTTTTGTTATCTCTTCCTCATAGGACTATTCAAACGCACGTCAAACTTTCTACCAGTGGACTTGAAATTTTATGGCCAAATGAAATTAAGTTGCCGGGAAAGTCGGTGCCAGTTTTTTAAAGGAAAGAAACAATTCTTGAATATAAGTCATCACATTTTTAATTAATCAAATCGGATGCACAATGCATCTCAAAATTTCCTTTAACTCTCTAAATTACCCTCTTCCCAGAGTTGCAGCGATTTCACGCAGCACAATTCAAGGTATCTTTTTAAGTCATCCAAGGAATTGAAATTGTTAGTATTAAGACCATCCTGCAAGATCGTAAATAGGTTGAAATCTGGAGGGGTAACAGCTGGTGAATATAAAAGGTATGTGAATATATTCCAGTCAAGCTGAAGCAGGTTTTTACTGGTTTCCAAAGCAATCCATTTTCATCGTCTATTACAATTTGCCACAAAAAATCACTGTATCTATAAAGCATCTCAGACGGAAATGCGGCCCAAATGGTTCTTCTCACTCAAGGCACGTGCCACCCAACCTTCGTAGCGATTTACGTATCGAACTTTTACCAGGTGTTTATGAACGGCGAATTTTGATAGGTTGAGGCTCTCTGCCAATGCTCGGGTTATGCATTGTAGTTTATTCTCAGCTAACTAGAGTGCCCGGGCTGTCAAAAATGACAGCAAAGAATATGCGATGATCCGTCTTCATTGATCATAATTTTCTTATTTAATGCTAGGGCTGAGCAACGCCAAGATTTCTTTCGATGATATGCTGAGAAGCAATGTTTTTTTTTTGCCCTCAGTCGACATTGTCTCCTTATAATACTGAGCTATGTATCCAAGATACTAAAGCTGCCATATAGATTGGGAAGTTTTACCTCAAATGATAGTTCTGTTGAAAGAAGAACCCTAATTGGAGAAAATTATATGCTGCCAAGAAATCATATGCTTCTCCCGCCTTTTGACTACTGAAGAATATCATGTCCCTTGCTTCGATACCATGCAGTCAATAAGACAATCAGCGTAAACTCGGGGCTGCTGAAGTTTGGATGAAGGAAGCCTCAGAAGAGAGTACGAATCACGATGCAACGGTGTGTTTAGAGAAGCTGTATGTACGTGCACCGAGTGAGTTACAACGTAGGAGAAAAAAGAACTGCATCGAGATATACGATTGCCATTATCAGCAAAAGAGCCCATTTTCTACGTTTCACTTTTCAATGAGGCGAACAAAAATATGTTTCGATGTATGGAAAAAGTGATAAAAATCGGATTCTATGAACAACCCAATGGCTGTGTCGCACGCTAGAGAAAAACTGAGGAAACTCTCGCAATCGCGCAAAATTTTTTGTGCAAAAAAGCACCTTCCTATTCACACTTGACAATGGCCTGATGGTCAACAGACGTCGAGCTCCGTTCATCCGAAACGATGTTGTCATGGCTACGGACTGAACACCATGACAAAAATACATGTAACAAGCAGAAGAACTTAATAGATGCTACCCAATTTCAAAAGTAATAGTAAGTTCAATTTTCTGATAAAATATCTTAAAAATATTGAACCCGTCGCAGCGCCGAAAGCGAACTGAACGCCCAACCCGCCGATAGATGTTTCTGAGCGGTTTGTTGACAGAAATTTTCGCGTTTGCCCAGTGTATCGAGCACAAATGTGCTGCAAGCTCCATCCTAGATTTTTGCGCAAAAGTGGAAGTATGCAGGTTTTTAGACGTCGAGTTCGCGCGCAAAACTCGGATACTTTTTCTTTTGGATAGCTTGTGGCATCGGCATTAGAGAAGCTCAAAACAGATTCATTATTTCGTTATCAATAACTGTTTTAAGCAAGAAGTGCACAACGATATAAGGGAAGAAGGATTCCACTTTCGCCATCTTCTAAATACAATCTGGTCATGGATCTTCATGGAAACGCAACCTAATTACAAAATCTGCAACCTGACTTATTTTTCACCTATATATTTCTTTAAGAGGGGGCACGACACCTACAATTATATAAACACATAAATTTATAAACAACTAAACACACGACGGTGTTTATTATACTGTTTGATTAGTTGATATGGTCATCATCTGTATTGGATAGTTCACCTGATTGATTTTTGTTGATAATGCTACAGCTCGGAACCTCGCGAACCACTTCCATACAGTTAGTGCTCTGGATAAAAATCATCTCTGTGAAAACTGCTCATATTTTTTCGGGTTGCTTGTGAAGTATTACTTTCTATATGGAAATAGAGAAGCATCAAGTACCGAAATGAATTTTTTATCTTCCATTTCAGAGGGTTAAAGAATTACTAAAATCTCAAACTTACTTCAGCGAAAAGGCAGCTTGAACTGAGCACATGGAAGTGTAATAAAATCCTGTTTTGCTGGGCTCAGTCACCTTTTTAAAATAAGTCATAAGATAAACTACTAAAATTAGCCAGAACTTTCTGGCAACCTAGTATATGTATCCACTAGGTAGCACTGGTGATATCTGTTTCTTGTTATAAGTCGTAGGAGTAACGTTATTTAAAACTAGAGTTTCTTTCTTCATAACTTAACCCGCTAGAAAGCGGTTCTTGAAATGTAACTAGAAATTTATAGAACACGACTTTAATTATCAGAGGTGTATGATGTCTCTAAGCAAGGCTCTACACACCCTATGGTACCTAGTTTAGTGTGTATAAGTTGCAAACTTGTAATAAAGTTTCTAGCGTTCAAGAAGCAGGGGTGCGGTTGAAAAGTCCAGCATTCACAGAAAGTTTTATCTTCTTTTTTCAGCAGCTCAAGTATTTTGTATTAATATTCAAGCTAACCTTTTCTCAGCAAAAGGAGGATGCAGTAGCACCCATCGCTCTCAATATTTTTAATCTAATATGAAGAAGTAGCCCGCACAAAGCATCCTCAGCGGCCGAACTGCAGCCATTGCCATGAATAATGAAAGGAGGCATGCAAATTACATGCCGTCATTACTGAGGGCCGCTCTGGTACTACTGTAGCGGATTTATATTTTCAGTTACAGTTAATAAATGTGCAAGCGAACTGCATTGTTAAATTCTGCAATGATTGATATTTATTGGATAGTTCGGAGGGTCGTCGCGATCTACAGTAATGGTTTCATGCCTAGTTAATTTCATTCATGGTATTCTGAGGACTTTCTCACGATAATGAAAACTTTGCGAAGCATCGTTGTTGGCACGTGCTTCGTAAGTGAACGCTACGGTGTGGCGTATTATTTGTGGTAAGGGTATAAATATTTTTCTGCACTGCAGTATACAATGGGGGTTATTACAAGTCGGATATGGCGTCGATGTGAGTGGGTTGCTTCGGACGGTGGGGAAGAGGGGCAGGAATCGGAGTCACAACTGGTTGAACCCAGTAGTTAGGGTCGGAATCGAGTTTTACTCCCTTTGACGATATAACCATGTATACAACTGCCGTATACTATATTATATGAAAATGATTAGATAAAACGTATAGATACGAATCTATGACACCGTCGAAATGATATTATCACGGACAATATTCGTTTTTACTCCAGGAGAATTTAAATATTTCGGTAATATCTTTAGAATCTTTGAAAATAGCTGATTCATTCAGCATATATAGGACTTTCTTTGTGCAAATTATTTTCTTGTTTTATCAAATTTGCGTATCTTTATCTTATTAAAATATCATCCTTCCCCCGCCACTTTCCTAACAGACTCGCCCCAGTGTTGGGCACCAAATGCATTAAAGTATTTAAATACTAATTGCTAAATACATCGGCACAACGTAATTAAATACTAAATACATTCTGAAATGTATTTAAATACTAAATACGTAAATACCTGAATGTATTTGAATACTTGAGTATATACATTTTCTTTTGTGTCATTTTAAGCACCAAAAGAAAGAAAGAAACATTTATTTCTCATATGGAGACTGTGTCCAACAAAGTTAGGACACATCATCCTGAGGTTTTCATGCTTAGTACAAACATAAGAATAATAATAAAAATAACATAAGAGAGAATTGGCATTAAGTTTGTAAAGATCTACTAGTGCAATGCATGCATCTTAATAAGGAAATGATATTGACACTATTTTCCGTTGAGAGGAGCGTTGGTTACACAGAGCTGGGGAGGAAAAGTTTTTTTTTTTAGAGAGTATGAAATATATAGTAGGCAGCCTAAAGTGGTTTAGAGCAAGTCGTTGCGTATTAGTAAACTGAACGTTTACAGGGATTTAAAAAAAAGAGAGAAAAGTGCGATGGGAAATTTAGAATATATAGACCAGCTAACCATATTCAGGAGTGAATGTGAAACGGACATGTATTACAAGAAATAATAATAATAAAAACTTGAAATAATAGAATAGATGAATTATATTACAGTGAAAGAGACGCCGCACATTTCCAATTTAATTCATTATACAGTATAACCGTAATTTCACTATTTGTCATAGACAAGGATTCATTGGTGTTAAACAGCCTGTGGGGGCATTGGAAAAGAAAAGTAATCAGAGATCACGTTCAGAAATTATGAATTAACTAAGGTGTTCGCTATGCATGGCAGAGTATCTGTCACGGTTACCTTAAGAGTTTCAGCAAAGAAGCAGAGTAAAAATAAATCATTTTCCCGTATGGATGCGGTACACAATATATTAGGATGGAGCAGCACCACGAGTGATTAATTCTTAGTCTTAAAGCTAATACCGTAACATGAGTGTTTTCATCTTTATTCTTAAAGCTAACACACGGGACAGAATTTGTCAGACGCTAGATTTTGTTTAACGTTTTTTTTATTCGATGATGAAAATGAGGAAAATGTAATACTAAAACTAGACATACTAAACAATGTAAAATGCAACAATATTGGCCAGATTTCGTTTTACGTTTTCATTCCATCTCTGGTTACACTGTTCGATTACTTTACGCCCGTGCAGACGGTCTCTTCCGTGGTCCTCCGCATGTATGGGAGAAGGTAGAGGCCTCGTGGTATAGGTCGGCCACCTCATTTAGGGTCCCACCTCTTGAAGCAGAATGGGAAGTATTGAGAGTCGATCTAACTTTATAAGAGAAGAAGAAACAAAAGAAAGAAATCTCATCAGCAGGAACTGCGGCAAGCTGCAACATGTCCTACGGAGAAGGCACTTGGGACTCTTAATATTTTGGCAGGGAAAGGGCCCGCCAGCATCTACCACTAGGGCGGAATGAAAAAAATAAAAAATAAATAAATAAAAACACAAAAAATAAATAAATAAAAATAAAAATAAGAAAAAAGACATTAATCCAGGTAAATTTTAAAGTTCCATGAATTATTGAATATTCATATACTAGCACAATATATGACATTCAGCAAAAGTCCCATGTAAGACTCTAGAGTCTAGATAATATGAAAGCAATTCCAATTTGACTCCTGCTATCACTTCACTAAATAATTGATTGTAGCCTTGCTTCAGCGTCCTGGTTTCCTTATGGACATTAAAAATAAAATCAGCAGTTCAATGAAATGATTCAAGCTAACAAAAATGAGGTTTGCAGGATCGATAATCGTCGTGTTCTACGGATGTTGTTCCCCCATAACCCTGAAGTATAACAGCCTTCAGTCCTTTGCCATAGCTCTTGATGAATCTGTGATGAACCGCAGCCGTGCACTACTTTGAGCTATAGGTTACATAATAGCATCTTAAGAACGATCCAGTGCTTGTGGATCCTTTTGGACGTGTCTTTCGTGCCCACTTTGTTTTTTCCTTCTGATTTCATACTCCTACTAATTATGCTTTGTTCCATTCTTCCTCTTGTTTGACGACTTGCTGTTCCAAAGCGCGTTGACTCGTACGTGGGTTCCACGTTTCTCTTAATATTCTTCATGTCGCTTCTTTCTTCCTCCCTTTGGATCACGGTGTACTCGGTTGCTTGGGATACTTAAAATAGGAGAATATTTCTACTACTACTACTACATAATTGTGGATTTTCCACAAGGGTAATTTTAATCAGGGTAAATTTAATTTTAAGCTAACCACAAACAGACCTACCCCTCACCTCAATAATCAAGCATCGTGCAATAATAGGATGCTTCAGTGGTTATGTCATACCCGGACTGCATAAGTTTGAGACTGTTGCCAGCAGGCGAGTTCTGCTTCGCTTGTAAAGGCAGCATTCGATGTTGAGATGCTGATGCAGGACAGTGGGCCCTAACCATGCAGGGGATTTTCGGGATCGTAGACCATCGTATAGGAGGTTCCATCGTTGGCACCATAGCTCTTGACGATCTGTGATCGACTGAATCCGTCCACGCCTCTGGGGTCGAAAGAAAGGCCTCCTCAAGATTTTTTGAAGGCCTTGTCAGATGGCACATATCTGCAGCAGTGCGTATTGACTTCCCAGTTGGGATGTGTGTCACGTGGACTTTACAGTAACTGTTAGCGTTCCGCCGAAGTTAAGGCAAAGATCCCGTCGATTGTGTGGCGAATTTAAGCCCAACTAGAGCACTCTGAGAGCGCAAACTTCCGCCAAGCGAGGCAACGGAAGCAAAAAATTCAACTTGGCTCTGAAACCATATTTTTCTTTGTATAAACTCCAAAATCTAATCATTGGTGCCTTTTGATAGTAATAACAGGTTGTACAATTTTCTTGTAGATCCGCGCATAACTTTTTGAGTTATACTGCTAACAAACGTAATGTCAAACAGGAGTCAAACATAGAAACGAACAAACTGATCTGCACCAAACTTCAATCATTCATGTCTCTTAACATTACTAACAACTCCTATAAATTTCATAAAGATCCATTCAATATTTTTTGAGTTATTATGCTAACAAGCATAAAATTAAAAACAGTGACAAACGAACGAAAAAACGGGTCATTACCAAAATTTGGTCATCTACTCTTTGTTATATACCCAACAACTCATGTTAATTTCATCAAAATCCATCAATAACTTTTGAGTTATGGCGTTGAGAATAATGAGGCCGGCAAACAAACAAACGGAAGGACATATCTTCATCAAAAGTTAATCATCTGTTCCTCCTAACATTTCTAACAATCTCTGTAAATTTCATCCAAATCAGTTCATAACTTTTTGAGTTATCTTGGTGACAGACAGACAAAGAAACAGACATACAGATAAACACGATGAAAACATAAACTCCTTGGCGGAGGTAATAAGCTAAACTTGTCAAGAAACTGAAACTAGTGAGCTGTCTTTTGCACTGTCTATCAAGTTTAAATGCATTAACTCCTATCTGATTTTCAATTTTTCAATGAGACTTTCGAAGAGTTTGTCTTGCTCCGTAAAATGAAGCTTGTAACTATGATTAGGTTAGTTCTAACGCATGTAAAGCGATTCAGAGAGAGTATGTGAAAGCGCGTGTATTTGAAATTCCCAATAAGTTCAGCCTATAACGGCTTAACTGAACTCAACGATCAATTCTTAGAGTTTTAACAAAATGTACTATGCAATTTACATTATATAGGGAAGCATACAGGCCGCCAGAGGAACAAAATATATAGTGGATAGAAAGTGATTCTGTATTCCACGTAAAACTATGCTGAGCAGATTCCTACACCTGCAACACAATTCAAAATCATGAAAGCAGAACTTTTATTTCAAGTTTTATGCAAGTCAAGCCTTGTGAGCTTATTTTGATCCTACCCTAACAAGTCAGTCACTCGATGACACCTTAAATCTACTCTTGCATTTAAAACGAGAAATTCTAATTCCAATGATCAACTGCATACGTAGATAGCTCGCTCTGGTGCACTTCACTAAACATTTCGAGAAAATCAAGTGCGGAGCCTCATTAGAGTAGGAGCCCATTTTTATTTGCAATCCGAAATGATTAACACATACGCTGCCTGAATCAAGTGTCATACAACAGCCACAGCTAAGTTGTGTTTAGTTAAGCCAATAAGCCTTGACTTGTCCAGAACTTAAAACTGTAACGTTGGCTTTGACCCCTTGAGTCGTTTTGCAAGTCAGGCATCGATACCAGTTATGCATACGATGGGCAAAAATTCAGTTTTTACCGTGTAGAATTGAGTAGTGGCCGTAGCAAGAGTAATCGGTTCAAGTGCAACGCCTGATACTCCATTCAACGGGCTTAACCAACTCACAGCTTGAAGTTCTAGATAATTCAGACGTACAGGACTGTCCTTTTCGACTTTGTGATAATGAGGGTAGCGTGCCAAGAGTAATCGGTTCAAGTTTATTATCTGATACTCTATCAAATTTTCGAAAGAAGTACCCATGCAGTTTTGGATAATTCGGACCTATAAGAAGACTGTCCTACTCTGTTTTGTGATGCAGGATTAAGTAATGTCATGGGATTGACTTCATTAGCGGGATGTTAGAGTGATGTGCCTGCTTGTCCAGCTAAGTAGGTGAATTCTTGTGAATCTCGGCAAGCTGCGTCACCGTACCGTACCTGGCATTTACGTCCCAGTGTGGGTTCTCTGTCCCAAGCACATATATGGGGATGGTCTGAGGGTCGTAGTAATCCTTAAACACTTCCGTCTCTGTCGTAACAGCCCAGACAATATTATTGACAAGGGCTGTGCATTCAACTGAGGCCTGCCGGGCAATGCGCATATATATCTGCAGAACGAACGAATGCATGGAGGCTTATTCGGTCCCACAAACAAATATGTTTCACATACTTTTTACTTGTCTGAAGCTTAAGACGAAAGCTTCAGCTTTACCTATACATAGTCGTGTTGCAAGTGAAATTAGTAACTCGATTACCCCAAGTATAGCTGAAAAGTCAATTTTACAATACCTAATAGAGTTTGAGATTTGACCTATTTCAACAGCAGCAGAAGAAAGTTATATGCTTGAAGCTCTATTCTTGCGGGCGAAATCAATGTGCACTGTTTTATTCGTACGGGAAATGTAAAACGCAAGTTGCAGTGCCGCATTCAATATATTATTAACATAATTTACAAGCGCTGTAAGCCTTTTCCTAAAGAAACTTAAGGAAAAGCCAGCAAGCTCAGCAAACAAGATCACTGATGCTTGCGACCCGGGATTAATTCAAATTTTTAACCGGAAGTGCTGCATGCTGACCATTAAAATAGATGTAATAGCACCGTCTGCTGTGTTATTATTATTGTTTGTTTACTTTAAATAGCCCAGCAGCATTCAATTGCTATAGTGTAGAGTATCATTAATTTATGCGTTTACATAATTTTTACGTCACAGTTTGTTAACTCACCAGTTAAGCATTGTAAAAACTGAGGAAAGCAACACTACCGAAGCCTTATTACGGACCCTATCTATTGTAACTGCAAGTCATTAATACATCACAAGAGCTGCAGGTATATGGACAAATACGAAAAATTTAGAAGTAAGATGAAACGCTTGCAAGACAGAACGCACTGCAAAAAAGATTAAGTAATGTGAAACGTATTTGAAAATGTATTTTAGAAATATTAAGTACAGTGTACTTAAATATACAAAAATATAGTTAAATACAGTATTTAATTACATATTTTCGAAAGTATTTGTATATATATTTTCAAATCACAAAATGTATTTAAATACAATAGTTGTATTTGAATATTGCCCATCACTGACTCGCCCTACCCTACCTTAATCTTCTGTGCAACCTTTGTTCTCTCGATTTTTAGGACGTGATTCGTTTTGTTGGTGTTGACTATTGAGCAAGTGGTTTCTAGCATTATTGAGGCCTGCTGAAAGCGAAAATGACATCCACTTTTTGTGCAAACCATAAATAAAAGATATATTTAAGGTTTTCTCCCAAACGGAAGCGGAGAAGTACCAAAAACGGGTGTATTAACTGGTGTCGGCACTCACGTTTTTGGACACATGATCAAAAAACCAATTTTCCATTAGAAAAACGAAGCCCCGGAAAACCGTTATTCGGCAATAACGTGGTTCCTACTCATCAAGGTTTGGTAACCTGGACTGGTTCTGCAAATATCATACAAAAATATTATTCACCCGCTTTTCGAGATTGTTTTTTGTAAAATTTTTAAATATCTCTTATTATCGTTTGCACAAAAAAAAAAATGAATGTCATTTTCGTTTTCGGCAGGCCTCAATTACCTAAAAACAACTTCCTCGACCTAGTAATCGCCTGGTGGAAAACGAATATTAACCATTATCATTTTACAAAAAAAGAGGAATAAAAAGATATTGCCACTATAGAATAATACACCGTATGGCGCATAGACCTCTAAAAACGTATGTCAGCAAAATTGTAGACTAGAGCACTCTGAGAGCGCATACCTCCGCCAAGCGAGGCAACGGTAGCAAAAAATTCAAATTGGCTCTGAAACCATGATTTTCTTTGTATCAACTCCAAAATCTTATCACCTGTGCCCTTTGATAGTAATAACAGCTTGTGCAATATTTTCTTGAAGATCCGTTCACAACTTTTCAGTTATGCTGCTAACAAACGTTATGACAAACATGAGTCAAACATACAAACAAATGAACCGATCTGCACCAAAATACAATCATTTATGTCTTTTAACATTACTTACAACCAGTATAAATTTCATAAAGATCCATTCATTATTATTTGAGTTAATGTGCTAACAAGATTAAGATTAAAAACAGTGACAAACAAACGAACTAACGGATCATCACAAAAATTTTGTCATTTACTCTTTGTGATATACCTACCAACTCCAGTGAATTTCATGAAAATCCGCCCATAACTTTTTGAGTTAGGGCATTGAGAAATGGAGGCAGACAAACAAAGAGACGGATGGACGGATCTTCACCAAAAGTTAATCGTCCGTTCCTCCTAAAAAAGCTAACAATCCCTGTAGTTTTCGTCATAATCCATCCATCCCTTTTCAAGTTATCTTGATGACAGACAGGCAGATAGACAAACCGGACGAAAACATTACCTCGTTGGCGGAGGTAATAAAATCTATACATCGATCGACATTACTGAGTTTTACAAAAGTTATTGCAGCAAGAAGCTTCTAACTCACGCGAAGTCTTGACAAAAACCGGAGCTCGTTTCATACGGCAAAGTGAGACCAATTCGTTTTCAGTCCCACGGGAGAACGACTCAAGGGTGAAATCAGCTTTGGGACTGCGTCCAGATCAATGTTTCTTTTCAACTAATATTCTCGTTACCTCCGCCAAGGAGGTTACGTTTTCGTCGTGTTTGTCTCTCTTCCTGTTTGTCTGTCTGACTGTCACCAAGATAACTCAAAGAGTAAAGAACCGATTTTGATGAAATTTACAAGGATTGTTAGGTATGATAGGAGGAACAGATGATTAACTTTTGGTAAAGATATGGCCATCTGTTTGTCTGTCTGCCTCATTTTTCTCGATGCTATAACTCAAAAAGTTATCCTTTTGGTAAAATCAACATGAGTTATTAGGAATATAACAAAGAGTATACGACCAAATTTTGGTAATAATCCGTTTGTTCGTTCATTCGTTTGTCACTGTTTTTAATTTTATGCTTGCTAGCACAATAACTCAAAAAATAATGTATGGATCTTTATGAAATTTATAGGGTTTGTTAAAAATGTTATAAGACATGAATGGTCAAATTTTGGTGCAGATCGGTTTGTTCGTTTGTATGTTTGACTTATGTTTGTCATAACGTTTTTTAACAGTATAACTCAAAAAGTTATGAACGGACCTTCAAGAAAATTGAACAAGCTCTTATTAATACAAAAAGGCACAGATGATTAGGTTTTGGAGTTTATGCGCAGAAAATTATTGTTTCAGAACCAATTTGAATTTTTTGCTACCGTGGCCTCACTTGGCGGAGGTGTGCGCTCTCAGAGTACTCTAGTTATATAATGAGACTCAGGCCAAACGTACAGTTGAAATTGAACCATAAGTCAGAGTTGGTTGGGCTAAATTCCGCCTATCTATTTCGTTAAGAGCGTGACACCGAACATATAATATATATATTTATTTATAAACACACGACGGTGATTCTTAGTATTAGATTTAGATTTTTTAACAGTTCGCTGCCCTACATTCCCATTCTGCTTTTAACAAGAACAAACCCTAACGCAACACTTTATTATTACACTTAAACAATGCAATATATACGCATTAAGCTAATAATCTACTGTAACTTTTAAGCAGTACAAACACACACATCAATTATCTAAAACAAAAAAATCTAATTACCCTGATCTTGTAAGATCACAAGCCCAAACTCAGGCAGGTAGATAAAAAACCAATACACAATATCTTTATGCTTTTGCCTGTTAGCTTGAATACCAAAGATAGCCTACTCAAGACGCTACAGAGTCTAATGTAGCTTCACTTTACCATGTCACATTCGACCCAACGCTCCAGAGGCGAACTTACAGGTCAGTTACCTCCTCTATGGGTCTCAGCTCGTACACCAATCAGGCCAAGCTTAGGCTATTCAATAGAATTAATTGTAGGACTGGGGGGCGTTTGTAAGCAATTCATGAGCCTATTGGCGCTTCTGTAACTCGCATCCGCACCACACAAATTTGGGCAAACAAATGACCGGCGTTTGCTGATCAATGCGTGCGCCTGAGCTGCGACGCTATACACAGGCGCTATAGCAGGCCCGAGGCTATAACTACTGTCGGTCCTATGGTCACGTACATCGGTAATGCATGAACGTCTCTGTTAAGCTTCAATTTTCACAAAAAAAGCACAGCTTGGAATGTAGAGAATGGGTCCTGCAGGCCGTAAAGAACTGACATTTCTACCTCGTTTTTTTTTTACATCGGAATATCATCACTAGGAACAGCATCAAGCGTTTCCCGGCGGTAAAAGGTTAGGTTAATTTGAACGCACACCAGAACGGGAAAATCCACATGCACTGGTTCGCACTGAAGGAAGATGTCCATCAGGCCCTAGAGGAGTATGCACGGCTGCAGTTGACAAGAGACTGTCAGAGCTATGGCATTTGACGGGCGACTCATGTGACAACAACAACCCCTCCCCCCGTTCATCCCCATTTCTGGCTAGGTCAGTGTCCTTGCAGTAGAGTGCGAAGGCCAGTAGTGATGACGCCGCAATCTGAGTAGCGCAGTAATTCACTTGCCTGACTATGAGGCAAAAGCGTAATCTTGAGCCTGCAAACCCTGTACTGTAGCTGCCCGCCACTACGAGCTATGAAGTAAAGGTAGTTGAATACCTAATAATAATAATAAAAACCTTTTATTGAGAACACAATGGGTTCACAAATACGCCTGAAACTAGAGAGTAAATAAAGTTATTAGGCACTAAAGAGCGCAGACATATTAACGTGATGAATAAAAGAAGAGCTAATTTGAGAAAAATGCTAACTCTATGAATTTTCCAAATGAGTGTATTTTTATTTTAGTGGTTACTGCAGGCTTGAAATTAGCGCTTCAGCTTTCCAACCAAACCTAATTAGAACTACACGTGTGTTTTTCTACCATGTAAATGTTTCATTCCATTATTGGAGCATGCCAGCGAATTTTAACTCTTAAAAATATCCATGTCCATGTGATTTGCAGAGGAGTATAGTTCAACGGAGCAGACATATAGAAATTTTAGAATTGCACGTGTAAAGGTTATATCGAACAGTAAATATTCAACTATGATATTACAGCTGCGTGTACGGGACATTTTAACTTTATTAGAGCCAAACACATAACAATGATCTAAGCCAATCACGTTGCTGCTCCTGTATAAAACGTGTAGGAAGATGAAGTTTTAACAATATATACAATCTAGGAAATAGCGCTTCTACGGTGCTGTGACTAGTTTCTTGTCAGGAGTTTCCTTAGTTTCGGTGGTCGTACATCCTAGCGTTTTCCCTGCTTCAGAAGTCTCTGTTTGAGGAGTTCTACCGCAAATGCATGATGAGTGGCAGAAAGTTATTTCAGTTATAGAAAGTTGCTATCGTATAACTATTACGGCAGTTATGAAGTGAATATCGGTGGTTTATCTAACTTCGTTCACTGCATGAAGCAATCGAGACACAAGGGGAGGTACTACGAACGATCGAGTGATCTCCAATTATTGGTCCTCACCAGGGCATCTTCCCCATTCTTCACGCTGCCAGAACGTGAAAATTCCGGGACTAAATCGGAAAAAAACATTTGGTGTATCCATGCACTGCATGCTTGATAATGAATGATTGTCATTGCTATTTTGTTATACATACAGTTAAATGTATGACGACGGCGGTGCTCATTCCCAACTCATTTCTCATTGCTTGTTTTCTGTTATTACCTAGACAATACTACAAGTAAATTAACGCTAGAATAAGGGGTTAGGTTGACACATGTATAAAATTAATTTAGCGTGCACAAACAATACGTTCTCTAAAACAGTTTCAGTGCGTCTAGCTCAGTGGTCAGCAACTGCACAGAGAATGAAACATCTATAATATTAATAGCGTTGTTCCTTCCTTCGTGTGTTACGCTCTTCAATAAAGGATAAGGGAAAATTCAACGTGTAAGAAGCTCTGATTTTCACTACAAGGAAGTTCAACCACAGCTGTTTTCTTTCAGCTCGCACTTG
>LQNS02277999.1:11568738-11581064 GCA_001587735.2 Parhyale hawaiensis
AGATCCATCGAATTTCTTCCCTATCTAAAAGTGAAGAAGATGTGTCAAACAAGATCACAAGCAAGACACAAGCAAGACACAAGTAAACAAGCAAGACCGGTTCACAGACTTTTAGTATAATATAGATAGATAGATAGATAGATAGATAAATAGATTAATACGCTAGTACCTACCTAGGTACCTTTTGTGTCACGCTTTTCACCAATCCATAGGAGCAAATTAGAGGTATGAGTTCAAATGTGAATCAATTCCCCCGTATCATATCTGCCTGCGGCTCCTATTTTTTTACAACATTCTATTCGCTTTGCTGGCAGCTCATGGCATTTCTGATGAGGCCATTTGCGTAGCCATGATACGCCAGTGGTGAACAGAACGGGTAGTGTAGGGCATTTTTTTTTTTTAATTCTGTTCGGAGCGAATGTGCTGCAGGAAAATCATCCTCCACTTCAGTGCGATGTCCGAGCAAGTAAAATGACGTCTTAAGAACAAAAGATTACCCTGTCGCAAGTGAAGAAATTGACTGAATTATGCAAAGCAGAAAACGATACGCTACTCATCAGTATCCAAGGGTTCCAAAATAGTGAGAAAAAATTGGATACACGGACAAAAATTGAAACGTGTAACCTTCTGGACTGCTAAATTAGCGGTAAACTGTGAGAAAAAGAATTTAGAAAAGGTTTGCAAATGCATAAGAGAACATTGCAAAAAAAATGTACCGTCAAATATCTATGCCTTCATCAAGACAAAAGTGAGAATTTTTGCTGACAGAGCAAATGCGTGATTCAGTATAACATCAAAATACTAGGAAAGATTAGACGTGATGTAAGGTAGAGGGACTGCTTAATGATAGACTGGGTTAAGCCGCGGATGTAAGTTCAGACAGGGTGGGTTAGGACATGAGCGCTACCTCAAGTTAAACAAAGTAGGTGAAAACATTCACTAGCCTTGGAATTTCCACGGGTGCAGCTCGTTAACATAATTTTGCTTGCAGTTTCATTCATCCATGTCTTTACTAACAGGATAAGATCATTTATACAGTGTCGAGCGGTAACTGAAGGAGCCACTTTCAAGCTACTGCAGCTCACAGATGCGAATGCCATTCCTACAATATGCGCCACTCCAAAGTTTAGAGAATTCTCAACGTAGTGTTTTCCAACTCTTTCTGGGAAATTTTGGAACCGATTTTGAAACTCTCAACGACTCAGCTAAACTTTCTTGGTTACATACCAGATTGTTCCTAGTTTTACTTCAGCAACGTCATCTCTGAACGCTCTCGACTGCCAGTTTCCAGCAACTTGATTTCAGCCATTTCGTAGCATTGCCACGCCATCGGAAAAAGAGCTTGTGCTCGCTCCTCCTGTGTTACCTACGTACATGTATCCTACAGTGTAAAATATTATTACACGTTGTTGAAATAAAGAATTGATGACAAAGAACTGGTAATAACAGTTCTTCATTGCTCAAGCACATGGACTTGACCTTGTTAGATAATTCGCAGTTCAGGCTGCTTAAACTTCGATTTGGAATGTGAGAAGAGACCACTGTCATCAAATTCGCTGTGGCAGGACACGACAATCAGCCTTTCCGTGCTGACAAACAGTACAGTGCAATCTGCCATCAATAAATACATCGGGCCTCTGTCGCAACCATGAACGATTAACTTGCATAATAGGTCGTAGATTCTAGGCGGATTCCTCGAGCGTGAGAGATATAATATACTGTATATAATAATATAACAGTCTCTATTATTGTGTTTGAATTTGAGGAAAACTTCGCTACGGGGCATACCCGGCCAGTGAATTTTCAGGGATAATTACTGTTGATGTCACTGCGGCAGGAATAATGGGACAGGACTAATGTCCCCTAAACTGACCAAATAGCGTTTTACATCGAATCGGCGAGACTAATGTGCCGTGATTGGGCGTTATTGATTCCCATAAAGTATGCGGAATGAATATACACTAGTCATAAGAATTAGGACGATAAAAGTGACAAAGAGTTCCTAAATCGGTCCTTAATTTGGCTGTTAGCGTATCAGAATAGTTTCGTAAGTGATATTTAAATCAATCGCAGTACCTACTCCATGAATGTTTCACGTGCAGAAATTAGGCTATTGCAATATTATTTTTTGTACACCCTTATTGAAAATACTTCATTCTAGGTTAGTATGCCCTTTTATACAATTATTAATATAGAATGCCAGACTTATGTAATACCGACAACGTCAAGCTGTGCAACGCAATTTAGTAAGTTATCCCTACGGCAGAAAAATAGAACACCAACTAACAATTCATGAAATTTCCTGTCGTTTTTCTTTAGATGAAATTAGGCACATTTTCCGAAATGGAGATAGATTTTCGAAAATTATGTGTTGCTCGATGTAGTAACTTCCACCTCCAAGTTCAGTTATACGAGGGGCATGGTTAGCATGAACCTTATCTCCTGATAAGAAACTTCATTCTGATATGTGCACAGTTTTATCGCGAATGCCAGCAGCTAACCGCTGCTATCACCAAGTCTATTCCAATTTTCATCGTCATTTATTTCCATAATGTCAGATCGTAAGTCTGGGCATGATTTGACGTCTTGTCAAAATGCCAGTGGGACGTCTTAGTCAGGCTTCGCTTTGGTCGACATTCACATCGCAATATATGAGCACAGCAAGTTAGCTGACGCCTTCATCATTTGATAATGAATTACCTACACGAACGCAGCAAAGCAGACATTCTCTGGCATTTACAGAAGGTTGCACAGTACGTCCAATATCAAGTAGGCTTTTATTTACACAGACGAGAGCCTGGCATTATTTTAGCCAATAACTAGACAATAAATTGCATTCAATACGAATTACGTTAGGTGCCATCGACCAGCACAGGGTGACCGTGTTGGATTTAGCCCAATAGACTTGATCTCTCCGAAACTTGAGAGAAAAACATTGGCCTCACCACTTATTTTAGACCGCGCTGCAGGTGTTAAAAGCAACCCGAATACGCTTGCGATATCTGGAAACTCTCTATTAGGGCAACATGTCTAGTACCCGTCCACTTGGCCCTAAAAACTTCCAGTGTGAAAACTAGCACTGCTATAGACCAACAATAAAAATGCATCGATTTATTTAAAACAATTCGTTTATGTACATACGGCAGGACTTAAATCCGTAAAACCCGTAGCTGTCTAACTTTGCCAGAAAATATTCATTTCAATATGCAACTTAGGGTAATTCATGTGCTCCCTCAAACCGAGCACGGTACACTGCTAACTGGCTTGCGGATGGAGGATTTAAATCAAGAAGGATTATGGCCTGGCCAGCGAATAGCTCTGATTTAAATCCCGTTGAGAACCTTTGGGGAATGATCAAAAGGAAGGTCTATGAAGGTGGTGGGCAGTTTTCGAACAAAGTAAACCAGTGGAATGCAGTAAAAACAGCTGCAGATTCTATTCCACCATCTGAAATATCCATGTTCAAAATTAACTTGCTACGTTTATCACTACTCAACACATATTTCAGTGTCTATTGAATTGCTTTGGTTATTATTTCTTTTTTTTTTTGACGGTAAATAAAACATTCCTGTTCACTTGTATTTATTTCATTTTTATGACGTTTTTATTACTTGTTGCAAAATCTGAGGTAACAGTAAAAAACTCGTAAATAAATGAATTGTATTATAAACTTAGCAAATGGCTAAATATTTATTTTATTTTACAAGTACTGTTTACATTTGCAACATAGCCTTTCATTTAGTTAATATTGATATTTCAGAGTTAGACACTTATCTTGAAAAATAAGGTAAAAAAAATTTTATTTGTATAATAATCAAAGGTATCATACTGTAGTAACATGAGCTTTCTCCTCATTAATACAGTACCGTACATTAAAGGTATTTCAAAAGCACCAAAAACAAAAATACCTATCACATGCCACATTTGTCCAAGTACTTCAACCATTCAATGCAACTTCACAGCCGTCCTCACTCAGGAGTAGCATAAGTAGTGAAGCGCAATAATACGTAACTAATGTTCTCCGATACCATCAGCCTAAAAATATTGCTATGTACTGCGCACGCTTCATGCCAAGCCTGAGACACATTAATTAGACCGAGTAGAAATGAAGTGGGGCTTGAGCTCCACTTGTCGTATGTGTCGTATATAAATTCAGCGCTGTTTTATTACAGTCAGCTTACTTCGGAATGACTCACAGAACCTGCTCACCAGAATAGCTGAGCAGCCCCGAAGGAGTTAACCAATCAATTACATTACTTGCTGCTCCGCAAGGGTCCTCCTCTATCATTCAGCGTCAGACTCCATTGGATTAGCAGTTAATAACTACAGTATTGCAGAGGAACCCAAAACGTAGAAAATCGTATTGTCTCCGTTTTTGGAAGAGACCTAGTTTGGAGATGGCCAGTGCTGCAGCATTCTTCTTACATCCTCCAAAGAGATTAGTTTTGAAGAAGTTTGTTAGTCTGTGTGGCTCGTTGTCAGACAACAAGATAAATTCTTGACGTATCTTCATGAAATTTGCAGGGATTATTAGCTTTATTATGAAACACATACAATAAACTTTTGTGAACATCCGTTCTACCGTCTGTTTGTCTACCTTTTTTCCAACATAACTGAAAAAGTTTTTCACAGATTTTCCTTAAATTTGAAGGAAATTATAAGAGTGATAAGAGAAGCAGACCAAATTTTTGTGATATGTTTCTATGTTCGTCTGTTTGACTGTGTGTTTGTTTTACTGTTTTGTCAGCAACATAGCCCAAAAAGGTATGAACGTATGCTTATGAAATTTGCAAAAACTGTTAGGATGGTTAAGAGACACAAATCATTCAATCTTGGCGATGATCAATTCATCCATTTGTGTGTGTTTGTCTTTTCTTTAGAGAATAACTCAAGAAATCAAGGACGGATCTTCAAGAATTTTAAAGAAACTGCTAGGAATGTCACCAGAGACACAAGGCCCAAATTTGGTGATGTTAAAAAATAAATCCTGCATTCAAGACCAAATTGAAGTTTTCGTTGACTTTTAGTTGCTTGACGCTCTCAAAGTGCTTCTCTAATTTGCCTTACATTCGTAAAATACTTTCTTTAGCTAGCACCGCATGAAATTGTAAAGCTGTACAATTAAATATTGTACCAATTGTTTCACTACACATTTTTGCTGCTCATTCAATATGGTGTCGATCATCGCTGCAATTCAAGACTGATGACAGTTTAAATATTCCCTTTGTTATGAGGGTATCAGTTTCAGAGTCTCGATTTCAGGAATTTTCTCTGAGGTGAAAGTCTCTGTATGAATTGTTCTACTGAGATAAAACAAATTACGAAAAGCCTAGACCAACTACTTAATAGCCCATTTCAACAACACTGCCAGTACATTTCGACCAGTGCTGATGCCAGATACACAAGACTTACTGAATGTTCATATCTTGTCTTCATCTTATTGTTACCAATGACCATTTTTCTTCAAAACATTCCTTCCTATTGACTTAAATTGTAAGGCAGAATTATTATCGAGCTTAACATCGACCTAAGATGTGATTCTATTCACTTTTTTTATGTACAATGTTCTAAAAGCTTTAGTAAAGCTAAGATTACCTATGCAGTACCACGACGCATGATTTCTCATAACCTCGGCTAGGAAACCCTAACCACCTAAGTCTCTGTCCCAAGCTTCACCTCCCTACTATAGGGGCACAACGCACATTACGAGCTGGTGTGTATCAGCCGCTACTGCCAACGAGCCCTTAAGTCTTGCGCAGGGGCCATGAGGCGGTTAATTAGGCGCAAGCGAAAGATTTAAACGGTCATGGAACGCGTTGATTCGAGGGGCCAGCTGTCGTTGGAGAGCGTGATGAATGCTTGCCAAGCTCAGTGCCAGGCAATCTGGAAACGGCTGTGTTTTATTAACCGCTTAATGAATGATCTAATCTTGCCTTTTCCGTAGGAATAGCATTAGTCGGCGCATGGCATGCAAGGTAATTGGAAGTTAACAGTCGCGCACCTGGCAACAGATCAACTCATTTGATTCAATTGACTGCTGGTTGCAAAGGCCATGAGACAGTCTGAACTAGAGGCTTATAACAATGAAAAGTTATGTCCATTTATGCCATTTGTTTAGTGCAATGCTTAAACGAAAGCATGGTTATACTGAGAATGGTGTAGGCGACTACAGTGCATGAGTCTGTGTGTCCGCAGCTGCATGTCCACTCGCTTCCGTACTACAACAAAGTCTCTGTTAGTGCAATAAACACATTGAAATTGTTACTCTCTGAAGCCTACCTATATATATAAACTGCAAATTTTCTTACAAAAACACATTTACCATAGGGACCTACTTTAAATTCAAAGATAAACTTCTCACACCACTTTTGGCAGGTGCTTCGTACCGTTTTAAATGCACAGGATACAATGCCTCGTACATCGGTTGCATCGGTAGCTTTTTAGACTTCCCTCGACCACATCTATGCTCCCTTCACTGTGTGTGAAATAAAGGAAATTTTAAATTATAGGTTATAGATTAATTTTTCTCTTCTGATGATGGGATTCATTCATACCGAAACGCTAAATTTTATTCGTTAGTCGACGTGGTATTTATTATTCTAATAGAAGATCATAGATTTTTTATCAGTCACTGCTTTTGTTTGCAAGCTTGCTATGTTTGTTACAAAAAGCAAAAAATTAATTTCGGAAAAGTCCAAAGACTCATAAAAAGCTGATGAATCGACTTTATGGCATTACACTTACACTGCCTCACAAAGCAGTTCACAACATGACTGTAGAAATTCATTAGTTAATTATCATCGCAGAAATTCACCATTATTTAAATTCACTTCTTGTATCTCTAAAGTCTAGAAGTTCACTAATGATCAATGTAAAGTTTACAACGGTCTTTTTGCAAATTCATTGCTTGTCTATGCAGAAGTTCACTGCTCTTTTATGTAGGGTTTACTATTTGTCTATGTAAAAGTTCACTATTTCTCTATGTAGATGTTCATGACACGCCCATGTCGAGTTCATAACTTGTTTATGTAGTTCATTATTTTTTATGTACAGTAGATGTTCACTACTCGTCCATTTAGGGTAGGGGTGGCCAAGCCATGGTGCGCGGGCCCCATCCGGCTGTCAGCCTTCTTATCAGGACCGCCAAAGATTTAAGGTCTTTTATATATTAACCCTAGTTGAGCTATGTTCAGGTTGTTCTATAGTATTTTTATACACTAGGTCGTGTCTGATAGACTATTCACATGAAAATTGTATATGTATCAACACTGTTTTTCCATTGCATATGTGTCATATGTATTCATTAGGTCCTTGTTCTATCAATATCTAAAAGTTCATGTGGCCCTCGAGCCAAAAAGTTTGCTCACCCCTGATTTGGGGGATTGCTACTTGTCTATCTAGAAGTTCACAGGTGTCTTTATTGCCTACTTGTCTATGTATAATTTCACTACTCACTGTTTAAGTGTATGCTGGAGAAACAAATACCTCCCTACATTTTAAAAACGTTGAAATATTGGTTCCATACCTAGAAATGCTATGTGAAATGGGGGCGGAAATTTCATCGGCGTTTGGCATGACCAATGGTTTACGACAAAGGGGCCTACTCTCTCCTATTCTGTTCAATACAACGGTGACTGCAGCTGGAGTAGGCTGTCATATTAACAACAAAGCAAGGAATGTCCTCTGGTATGCTAACAATATAATGCATGCCTCCCCTCATCGTACAGGACTACAAGAGTTGCTCGCAATTTGCAAAAACGACGTGAATAGACTTTAAATTCAGAACATTGCAGCAAAAAACAGTATGCATGTATATTGGGCCTAAGAGAAGTAGCCTGGCCGGTGATAAACATTCTGTTCCCAATTGTGTAGAGCTAACGTACGGAAGCAGCTTCTCTTGCCCGTGTCACAAAATCACTGATCTAGTTTCGTGATAACCAGGATATAGAGAAAGAAACGCGAAAGCTCCGCATAGTTGATAAAACGTTAATTAGGAAATTCGGACACTGCTCTGAGGAGGTTGAATGTCAGTTATTCCAGACATATTGTTACCCCTGCTTAAACTCACTTTGGTTTAAAAATAAAAATAAAGCCTTTGAGCGTTTGCGTGTTGCTTATAATGACATATTTCGCTATCAATGAATGTGCCAAGGTCTTATAGAGCAACTCTGTAATATTTGCTCAAAAAGACATCGACTGTCTCAAAGTCAGGAACAAGAAATGCTCATGGAGCCTAAAACACAGGATTAAAAACTCCAAGCACTTCTTAATAAAAGTTATCCGTACAGACCCTGGCTAGAAACGATCTAATATAATATTACACCGACGATGGCAGCGCATACTGTTCCTGAGGGAGGCCAAGCAATGGGCGTAATGTGGTCTAGTTTGTAGGACCACTGCGGCAAGTGCTTTGTGTGTAACCTAGAAATGACATACATTCTCTTGTGCACCATGTAACATTTCAATTTTATAATGCATAAATAAGTAACTAAAAAATATTATTATTATTATGATTATTTGTCTTTGTGGATGTTAACCACTTTTCTTTGTAGAAGTTTACGTTTTGTCTTTGTAGAAATTCACTTATTGCCTTGGCACAAGTTCGTTAAATATCTGCAAAATATCAACATCTGTCATTGCTGACTTGTTTTCGCAAATGTTCACCACTTATCTTTGCCAAAGTTCACTACTTATCTTTTCAAAAGTTCACTACTTGTCTTTGCGAAAGTTCACTTCTTTGTTGTCTTTGTTGCAGATACCTCCTAGGTACAGTAACTTGCGAGATATTTATTGGTTATCCTTATAACAGTTCTTGACACTGCAGATGAGTATTTTTCTTTCGCGACTGACTGTCAACGCCATCTTCAGTTCATCTTTATTAGGAACAAGCCAGAAAACCAATCACAAACAAGCAATTGCAGCCGCCGGTAATAAGACAGACTTCAGGCAAAATGCGCTTTTTCTTCTGTCAATATTGACTATTCCCCTTTGCTCCCGCGCTCCGTCCTTGTCGACACCGTCAGCCTGTCCTCTTTGCCAGGGGTGCGTAGAGAAGACACGGAGAGAGACATCAGTCTAAGGTTCCAGTGTCTACTCAGTATCGCATTTCCCGTTCCAGCAGCAGTGCAAAGCTTCACTTTCGCTACGAGAGCCTTTGAAGAAACAACGCTGTTGTGCTACACTATTGAAAAAGAGAGCGGTCTCCTACAGCACGAGTGTTTCTATTATTTATAAACAATAGTGTAGTGCGATAGTGTTCGAAGAGACTTGGCTGCTGCAACAAGGTTTTCTAAATCATTTCAAAACAACGTCATATTCCGAGAGTATGAAGGAAGAACCTGCGTCTGTATTAAGAGTCTCAGAATCGTTCAAAGACTACGCTTTCGCCGAACAGCACTTGAAGGAAACTGGCTGCCGAAACACAGCTTCCTGAATCATGGGGAAATAACATCGAAGTGTAAAGCATTCGAGAAGAAATGGATATTGCAGTGAGAGTTGTTGAATTATTGAGAAACTGCGCTAGTGTGCTAATGCGCTACAGAGGAGAGCTCATGGGCGAAATAATAATAATAAAACCAGCAAGCAAAGAACGTCAGCCTATCCTTTTTGCCTGGGGTGCGTTGGGCCGGCCCCTAGAGAGACATCAGGCCGGATAAATTCATCTAATCATAATGCAGGACTTTGATTCTGTAAAAAGTTCAACAAAGTATAAACCCGATGAACACCTATATAGGTGCATGTATTATTATTATCAACCTGAGCTCTCATGCATGAACCTGTTCTAACATGTTAAGTTGTCATGTATTCACAAGCGAGTTCCTCATCCCATAGAATTTCCACGACCCCAGATAGGCGAGAGTTCAAGCAAAAATAACTAGTAACTAAAGCACTCTGAGAGCGTACCTATATTTTCGCCAAGCGAGACAATGGTAGCAAAAATTAAAATTAACTCTGAGTCCATGATTTTCTTTGCATCAACTCCAAATATAATCATTTGGGCTTTTTGACAGCAATAACAGCTTGTGCAATTTCTTGAAGATCAGTTCATAACTTTTTGATTTATGCTGTTAACAAACGATACGACAAACATTAGTCAAACATACAAACGAACGAACCGATCTGCACCAAAATTCAATTGCTTATGTCTTTCAATATTACTAACAACACCTATAAATTGCAGAAAGATCCACTCATTATTTTTTGAGTTATTGTGCTAACAAGCAAAATATTAGAAACAGTGACAAGCGAACGAACGAACAAACGGATCATTACCAAAATTTGGTCCTTTACTCTTCGTTATATTCCTAACATTTCATGTGAATTTCATAAAAATCCGTCCATAACTTTTTAAGTTATGGCATTGAGAAAATGAGGCACATAAAAAAAAAACAAAAGGATAGACAGATCTTCACCAAAAGTTAATCATCTGTTCCTCCTAACATACCCAACAATCCCTGCAAATTCCGTTCGAATTGATTCATAACTTTTTGAGTTATCTTGGTGACAGACAGACAGACAGCCAAAGAGACAAACAGACAGACAGACAGACAAACACGACGAGAACATAACCTCTTCGGCGGAGGTAATAAGGGAGGTGTTCATATATTCCCTACCGAATCTATCATACAGCCGAAAACTGCAAACAAGGGAAGGTTTCAGTTGAGTATACTTATTATGATGACCTTTTTTTCAGCCGTCATTTCATTGCGGGACTGGCCGCTAGTATTTACAGTATGTATTTATTTCGTGCTACCTCCCTCGCTGGCTAATGAGAGCTGAAATTTATAGCATGTGGTGCTTTCAAAAAAGCTTAACTTCATTATATGGTTCAGAATGAGATCGGTTAATCAGTTCTGTGTCCAGGATACGCCGATGAAGAAGATGTAAATTACAATCATTAGTAGCACGAGACCCTGGAAACTGACATCGAGAAATTTGTGATTACACTTCTTCAATGATCATACTCTCGTATGGTATGAAAGAAACGCTACGACGGCCACTTCAAATTAGAAGAGATAAGGGCTCTCTGTTTCATTTAACTGAACTACACATTGCTTCATTCCTTCCCTTAGAAAACCAGCAGAAAAAACGAGTTTTTATTAACAAGCACTCAGCCTTACTCAATTTCTCGCTGTGTAGTTTTGCTGCGTATCCCGTATACCCAATGGTATGATTTCAGTAGAGCCTCATTGACAATACTACCGAACCGAACTTGTAGAATGCGTATTCTAACTCATCTAACGTTAGAATAATGTAAGATTAGAAGATAGAGTAACCGCCAGAACCAAACAATATAGTAAAAACCGTCGTGTGTTTATTTGTTTTTATACCCACATATATCTTTATATATTTGTATGTTTCGTGTCACGCTCTTAACGTAATAGATCAACAAAAAATAAGCCAAGTTGCAGATTTTTATAAATAAGTTGCGTTTCCATGAGGATCGACTACCAGATGGCAGAAGGGAAATCCTTATCCCTTTATCTAAATGCATTTCTTACTTGAAGCTGTTCATGATATCGAAACAATGAAGTTATTTCCAGCTTCTGTTAGCGCGGTTATGGAGTCTGATTTTAATCACTTTTTCCCTAGAACGAAACATAAGTTTGCTCGCTTCATTGAAAACTGATACGTAGAAAATAGGCCAGCTTGCAGATGATGGCAAGCGTATATCTTAATGTAGTTCTTTCTTTGCCAACGTTGATGTACATTCAATGTAGATACATACGCTTCTCTAAGCATCTTCTTGCATCGTGATTCATACTCTATTCTGAGTTTTCCTTCATCCAATCATCATGTGCCCTGACTTACACTAATGCTCACATTGACTGCATATTCATCGACACAAATGGTAAGATACTCATCAGCGGTCAGTACGCTGGCAAAGAACACAAGGATTTCTAGGCAGCAACTAATTTTCTTCAATTCAGCAGAACAACTTTTCACTTGAGGAAAAAACTTCCGAGTTATATTACACCATCGTATCCTGGATACAGTGTTCATTATTTATTAGGAGCGATATAGACAGAGGTCACAGAAAAATTTTTCATCTCATCACCGATGGAATGCTTGGCGGTGCTCACCCCTAGCATGCTCATCTGCTATGTACTATCATGCCAGTTCGTAGCTGCAGTACATCCTAAATTAGGAAATTAATAAAAAAAATTATCTATATAATAATACGCTTGTATCTACGTGTGTGTGTGTGTGGGTGTGTGTGTGGGTGTGTGTGTCACGCTCTACACAAATAGATAGGCGCAAATTAGAGACTTGACTTCATTTCACCCGTATCATATCTACGCTTTCGTTTTTCTTTACAAAAATTT
>LQNS02277999.1:11596922-11610160 GCA_001587735.2 Parhyale hawaiensis
CATGCACACACAACTGCCGAGTCAGCACACCAAGATCTGCAAAGAGCTCGTGTGCACGGGGAATCGAACGAGCGATACAAGGTGTTAGAGCTGAGAACGGAAGCATGCAGCTACCGTGGCTAAAGAATCAATTCTGTCATTACATATAGGCTACAAGTATTTTTTATTCATTATCTCATCGATTTCTAAACTAGAATGTGTTGTAAGGAGTCCAAAACTACAAAATATGACATGTACTCCAGTCACGGCACAAACGGAAGAAATCAGCTGGTCGTATGTAATTTATTTTCTCGTTCCAACTCTGGTTGTAACGGGGCTGTGATTGATCGATATCGGGCTGAGGACGATTTTAAGCATTTGCACGCAAAAGGGCCTAACGAGACAATAAATGCTTTTGAAATAGTTTCGTGCATTGGAGAGTTAGTGAACTTGAAGATATCCTGAAGATAAGGTGATTGAAGCAGTTTAAGGAAGAAATTTCTATTTGGCGTTATGTTCATCCCGGCCCTGGGCCGAGATGCATGAAGCACCACTTAGTGTGTTTAGCTCAAAAATTTTCCCTTAGCTTCAGAAAAATGCACTTTGTGGGCTGCGGGCGTATGCAGAATTGCTTTTCATTTTCCCGTTTCCCCGCCAAAAGAGAATTTCCATTATTTATGCACGTAAGTTAACGCTATTATGACCACCCTTAAAGAAGTAAAGGAAACAGCTGCCAAACCACAAGTATAATGAAGAAGCTGCTGTAAATTCCTGCTAATACTAATCTTTTCCGTGTGTTTGCCCAAAAACTTCCCTTAAAAGTCATCTTTCAGGGTTGTTCACCCCCCCCCCCCAACGCTCCATTTGCAGCGAAATTTTCTTCGCACGTCTGGCAACTAGGCTGCACCTCTGGCAGCAGGCAGCATCCTGTGAAGTTCGAGAGCGTAATTTCAGAAGATACTGAATATTTTAGGTACTGAATGAAATTAATTTCACACAACAATCATTTGATTTCACTGAGTACGAACTTAGGCTGATATTTTCATAAATCTTTTGGCTGGCATAGAGAAAACAAAACACTTTCAGACATTTTGCACTGCATACCGGAAAAAAGTTGTTCACGAATCTTAACTGTATTCGACAAACTTTCTTATGTAAGTGTTCGAATTTTTCCGTAAACACAGCTTCAAATGTAGGCTACACGGTGCTTCATTCCCGACAACTGTCAGGCGCCCAATATTCATGTGCAGCCTTCGCTTTGCTAAACAATCGATGCAAAGAAAATTTCTCTGTATTAAAATTGATTTTTAGTCATTATCTCATTGTTCTTTGGAGTATAATGCGTAGTAAAGATTCAAAAGCAAAGAAGCATGCCTGCAAAGCAAACACCCACAACAGAAGCGATCCGCTGATTCCTCAATGCTTGAATTACGCTTTTCAATTTCTTATGTAACAAGCACTGTGATTGGACGATCTCGGACAAAGAGGAGTGCGAGCATTTCAACGCAGAAGAACGTTATGGAGGATAAGTGCCTCTGAAATCGCTTTATGCATTGGAGATTTGGTGGACTTAAGTTCTTTTCGGGAAAAGGTTAATTAAGCAGTTTAAGATACAACTTTCTCCTCAGCGACACGATCGTTCTGTGCATCCCGTCTTTCGGCCTTACATTTCGCACTTTTCATCTGCTAGGAATAATATTACTGGGCTGAAAATGGCACACAGGCCGAGGTTATGAGATGCTGCTTTTATTCGATGTTTGTGGTCTTAGATGTTTGCATTATTAAAATGCGTTAATGCGATGGTCTATCACCGATTGTAACGCACTACGATGGCCATCGCCGACAGTTATTTCATCGTAGGTCATCGCCGATGAAAACTGGCGACTTTTGGTTCCGATGCCGACGGAGCGATGGCCATCGTACCATCATAGCATAATCGGATATGCTGACCTCTGGTAAATACTGGGTGTTGACCCTCTTGCTGAGTGGACACAAAAGCTTTCCGTTGTGGTAGCCAGACCTAACTAACGTTAGGGTCTTGGTGCGGCAGCATGTTGATCGGGTTTCTATTGCTGGGACTTCCTCGGCCGCCATTTGTGCTGCTGTGAAGATCCAATAGTATGGAACTGAGCGCGTATGAACACCTTGCTCCTTTAAGTATCTCCTTTTTTTCTGTGTGTGCTTTACCTTAGGGATTTATAACCGTAAGGTTTGTCTAGCTATGTTCATCTTCCCGGTGACCAGAGGAAATATGGGCTGAATATTTTTATGGGTACCTGTGTCTACTTAGACTTAGGGGATGCCCTTATCTGGTGCTAGCCTTCCCTTCTTCTGCCTTTCTTCTACTGGCGACACTTTGTTCGGTTTTCTCTCTTTCTTTTTACTTAGCCGATACTCGGTGTGCTGGCTATTTTGAGGGCGCCAAATGCGTAGGTTTTCACTTACACGCTGCGTGCCTCCCTCTTCCTTTTGTCCCTTGGCCTCCATTGTAGGGCGAAGACGCGATATTAGCAGGGTTACCCAAGAATTGTCGCACTGTATTGGCGACTTCGTCTGCTGCCCTAGGACTGACAGATCGATTCCGTGCTGTCTGTGCTCTTTTGTTTTCGTGCTCCTTTTAATATAATTCCTTTTAATATAATAAGTTTTCTTCCTGCTCTTTCCTTTCTAGTTCTGTGTTTCCACTAATGGTCACTGTTATGCTTGCTCTTTCTTTTCCCCTCTTGCTCTCCTTCCTATATCTTCGTTCTAGTTCCCTTTTTCTATTTTCCCTCCTCTTCTGTTCTCTTGGTGTTATTTATAGAAAACTTACAAAACTTTCACAAAACATGCGCGATGGTATTCTAAGGGCATTACTTTCTGCGTTATAAGTTTTAGACCGAGTTTATTCCACTTTATTTACGTGTTTTTCACTACGGCAGCTAGTTAATAATCCACTGCCCTAGTAGTTCTTCCCTGCACTTTTGCTGATAATAATTGTTCCAAACATGGGACATGAGGTGCGCTTTCGATTGGGTTAGTTATGTTCGCCCATCCTAAGTCGTGGGCAGCGGCGACCCAACGGAATTTGTAGATTGCCTTGGTCACTAGCTAGGCTTTCGGAACGTCTGTCTTCCGTGCCCACTTTGCTTCTGTTCATCTTCATACTGTTACTGATGTTACCCTGTCCTGTTCTTCTTCTGCTTTCCCGATTTGCTGTTCCCATGCGTTTTAATTCTGTGTGGGAACACCTTTGCGCATGGATTCTTGCGTTTCCCTCGTCATGTGTGTCCTTTTTTCTGCTTTTTCTTTCGAAACGCCCATTCACTTAAATACCTTAACATTTATTGTAGTGGAGTTCTATTTTTATTGTGATACGTTAAGATTAGATTTTGTTACACGAGCATAGATACTAGCAGTGACAATGGGTGTGGCTGCTGAGTGCGATTTATGTAACTTCCTTTGATAGTTTTATAGGATTGTAATGGAAGAGGCACATGATACAAAATATGGCATTGCACTTGCTAGTTTGAGACATCAGGTCATGCTTGCCAGTCGTGAGTACTTCTTGCAAAGCGTCGTAGCTGTGTTTGGGGAGGCTTAAATAATGATGGTACTGATTTAGATTCGCTGTACCTCTCTTTTGTGTCACGTTAGTTGTGTTCGTCTTACCCAATATTATCGGCCTCTTTGTGCATAATTGTTGCTTGTTCATAGGCGGAGAGAAAAAGGACCGTTGCGGAAAGTAGCTTGCCTCTGCTTACAGCTACTTCAGAGGCGATTCCTTGTGGCGAAGTTGTGTGCGTGAATACAACCACAAGTTGCAGAAACGACCAAATTCATGTCTACGTGACGACCAAAAACGTGGATGTCGCACGGAGACTCGTTTTTTATTATGTTTACAACCACAAGTCGCAACTTCATTTTGANCAACTTCATTTTGAGTGCGCTTATCGGTCTTGGTTGTGACGTCACATTGTTTATTTACAAAGTGAAGCTGTTTGATTGGAGCAGAATTTGAATTTTTATTGGGGCTAAAAAGCTTTGTTTGTGGCTATAGGTTACGTTAGGCTGAAATTTACACCAAAACCGCGTGATTAAAGACTGCTATTGTTTATAGAGGGGTATAGTTATTTGTTTGTTTACAATAAGAACTTGTCATGTTTATCGAGAGCGGGCGCTGAATACCATTTCATGTCCTTGTGACTGCTCTAGTTGCTCGTCAATGGAACCATAACTTTGTTTATGGTTGCGAATTTTTGGTTGTTCACGGAGAAACGCCTCAGCTGCCTGGAACAAGCTGTCGTCGAGGTCAGAGGGTGCAGCAAGGAGCGTAGGTGTTATTGGCTAACCCTACAGATCGTAGTTACGCCGTTAGCTACCCGACTTGTTATTCGTCGCACTCCGCTGCCTAGACGAGTATCCCATCGAAGTCAGTGCGTTGGTGCCTGAACCTCTTTTGGACTGCCCTTCGAATGCGCATTTTTGGTTTGAGCCGCCGGTATCTATAGCAGAGTTCCCCTTACCGGCTACGCGCTTAGTGGTAGATCTATTGTGATGACTTGAATTTATCTCTCTGGCATCATCAAGTTATTCTTTTTTGTTTTGTTACGTCCGCCAAAGATTTTATGTTTTCGTCGGGTTTGTCTGTCTGTGTGTTTATCTGTAACCAAGATAACTCAAAAAGTTTAGGATGGATTTTGACGACATTGACAGAGATTGTTATGTATGTTGGGAGGGACAGATGAATAACTTATGGTGAAGATTCGTCCATCCGTTTGTTTGTTTGTCTGCCTCTTTTTTCTTAATGCCATAACTCAAAACGTTATGGACGGATATTTATTAAATTTACACAAGTTGTTAGGAATATTCAGAAGAGTAAATGACCAAATTTCTGTGATGATCCATTCGTTCAATTGTCACTGTTTCCAATTCTATGCTTGTTAGCACAATAACTCAAAAAAATTATGAATGGGTTTTTATGATATTTATAGGAGTTGTTATTAATGTTAAAAGACATGTGATTAAATTTTGATGCAAATCGGTTTGTTCGTTTTTATGTTTGACTCATGTTTGTCATAATGTAAGTTAGCAGCATAACTCAAAAAATTATGAACGGATCTTCACGAAAATTGCATAAACTGTTAATACCATCAGAGGGCATAAATGATTAGGTTTTGAAGTTGAAACAAAGAAAATTATGGTTTTCAAGCCAAATTTAATTTTTTTCGTTACCGTTGCCTCATTTGGCGGAGGTATGCGCTCTCAGAGTGCTCTAGTTTGAAATTCTAACCACTTTATATTAGGCATTAGATTATAATAAATTAGGTAGTACGTTAATTTTTCTCTTTATCCCGCTCGCCCATGCAGGCACTCTTTTTGTCAGGCCGGCAGTAGCCCACTCCCCCCCCCCCGCCTCCTGCCCATAGTGTGCCAGGTCATGAACAAGGGAGTGGAGGTTTAATATCCTGTTAGTTCTCTCCCGCTACACCGTGAACATATATATAAATTGAGTGATTCTTATGTACAACGCTCTGGCTAGCAAGGTGCTGTTCTTCACGTACGTTTCATTAATTGTTCAATGCGCTATCTGGTGGGTACTTTTGTTCATAATAACTATGACAAAATAATGAAAATATGAATTTTACCAAAGTAGTTCAAAATAAAAAAAATACTCTGAAGTTCACAAATTGCTCAGACTTCAATTCATAACAGACTAGAGCACTCTGACAGCGCACAGCTCCGCCAAACAAGGCAACGAACGTTAACATTATGTTCAAATTGGTTCTGAAACTCTGATTTTCCTTTTATTAGCACCAAAATCTGGTAATTTGTTACCTTTGACAATAAAAGCTTCTGTAATTTGCATGAAACCCGTTGGTAACGTTTCGAGTTATGTTCCAAAAAACATTAGTAAAACACAAACAAACGAACCGATCATAAAAATCGAACTCTGGAACCGCATGCACAAATGCCTTGCAAAGTTACGGTAACGTAACCTGTGTACAGTGCCTTAAAGAATTACCGAGAAGCGGCTCAGATTTTGTCCCTTTCTTCTGCTGGTCTTCACAAAGTTATGATCAAAGGGGTTTGCACCTCTAACCAATGCATACCCAAGTAATAGACAAGACCCAAGTATTTATTCGAGGGACGAAAATGTATTTCAGCATTTGCATGGTTGCATTCGCGCCTCCAACTGTACAGTTACCATGCTTATAACTTACAAGGCGTTTGAGCATTCGGCCCCTGATCATTATGTCCTTTAATATTTCCAACAATTTCTGTAATTTTTTAAAAAACAGTTTGAAACTTTTAGAGTGATTTTGCTAACAAACATAAAACCACACACAGTGACAAACAAAACAGCGGACGAACAGATCGTCACAAAAAAAATGGTCATTTACTCTTCGTAATATACCTTACAACTCAGGTAAACTTCATAAAAATCCGCCAGTAAGTTTTTGAGTTAGGGTGCAAATTAAAAAAAACCGACAACCAAAAAATTGGTCGAACAGACCTTCAATATAGGTTAATAATCTGTTCCTCTTAACTCACTTAACTATTCCTGTAAATTTTGTAAAGATCAGTTCATAATATTTTTAGACTAACAAACTAACACACACACTCGACGAAAACATAACCTTCTTGGCGAGGGTAATGATTAAGGGATTAGTGTTAATCAATATTTGTTTGAATAAAGCAGTGCTTGAACTTGAACTCCCTGCACATAAAGTAGGAGATGGTTATGATTTCCCCCATTAAACAATATATTAAGTTCCCAAATAACTGAAGTGACGGCGGGATGTAAATATGGTTGCACAGGAAAAAAGGATATACAATGACTTACGAGCCAGAGTACGATGCTGAACTGCAGTATGAAGCTCGTCTCTATCTTTGGACAACAGCACTGACGTTGAAAACAATCTTCGTTATAAAACAGCAGCAAGACGAATAAGAAGAAAATGGACTGCTTAAGAATTACCTGTTCTGTCAGCTTCAGTTTTCGAGTCAGAAGACACGAGTAAGCAGTTACAGAGGCCAAAAAGTCAAGTTGGAGCAGTAAAGAGCAGGACAAAAAAAAAAGAGTTACGTAACTTCTGTTGAAGGTGGGAATGAGTGGTACGACACCTTCTTACACTGCGGTTGCTGAAAAACTCGAAAAGGCCACTGGACGATTCCAAAATAACCTTGTTCCGACCATAATGCCGGGGCCACGCTGTACATTCGCAGGAACAACGTGATGCAAAGAAGATGAGCAGCTGCTATTTTATTCGTGAGTTTCAATATATATATATAAATATATAAGGAAGACGAGTGAGCTACTTGTCCTCGCTTCCAGTTGTTCTTCGTGTGAATGCGTATGTGGCCTCAGTATGAGACAGCGCACTGAGAGCATATGAACAGTGAAACTGCTAGGTTATCATGAATGTTTGGCCCCCCTGAAAGCTTTCTTCAATTTTCTGTTGCAGTAGTTTCTGTCTACTGCATCACTATTACCTGGAAGCGCGATGTACGAACGAACGAACGGGACATTCACTTTACAATGTCACTCTTATATAGCGAATTGACAACTGTGCAGAGAAGAACTTATACAGTCCATGGTGATGAGGAGGACGCAACATCAAAGTGAATGAGAACGCTTTGACACTGGAGCCAAAGTAAGAGAATAAATTATTACATGAGGAAAAGTGATACTTCAATATTTGAATAGTGTAACACAATTATTTGATCAATGTCGCGGAGGCAGCTATCAATCACCTTTTGTCGTTAGCGATATTTGACACTTGCATGGTACACATTGTTTCCAAGATGAAGCACCCACAACGTTGCATATCTCATCCGACATTCAGATTCATATTCGGGGGCAGTAGTTTTTATCGGTAACAGCGTCAGCTGCGTTCCGATCATATGGCATACGTTAAACTAGGAATATAATAATCAAAATGAAGTGAAACGAACTAAAGGATTTCCTCAGGGAAGGTCCCTATCTCAATTATTTCTAAGGCTGCCAGCACAGAGGCGACGCCACACGATTTGCTTCTACCCTTACTTTTCCAGTAATTCCTAAGCAAATAATTCTGACCCCCGCACACAGCGGCGAAGCGAAGTTGCTCAACGCTGAGCATCGTTGTGCAACACAGGCGATCCGTTTGTAGCTCTATTATTTCCTATCTGATAAAATAGTGACCCTGTAAACAGAGGCAAAACCCAGCGATACGGGCCGTTGTGACAACCCAACTTCCCAGTCTTTCCTATGGAGTATCGCCCGAACCCCGCACATAGAAGCGACGCGATTCAAAGCGACGCAATCCCACGCGACGCGACGCAACGCAACAGGAGCGATGCTGTTGTAGCAGGGTCACAAAATCCAGTCAACACCATGCAGGCAATTTTTTTATCAGTACACGTTTTCTACCAAAATGTGATTTATATATACATATGTAGCCTATGTTTGCATGCATATAAATATATATATATATATTTATTGGGATTTTTTATACCGCACATCGGTGGTTCCAAATCTTTTTTGATGCGCACGCGTCCGCGTTTTAGTGGATGATCGGGGGTACGTGGCATAGCATATAGATAAAAATGGTCTCCGAACAATTTTAACGTAAGCTAATTGCTGGAACAACTTGAGTGGTAGCAAACATGTTTAAGCACTAACAAACATTTTTAAGCAGTAACAAAAAATCTTTAAGTGCTAACAAAAGATTTTAGGCACTAAAAAAAAATTTTATGGACTAGCAAAAAATTTTGATGGTTCTTACAAGCATTTTCAGCGCTGCAAAATCTTACCGTTTTTTTAAGCAGCTTAAGCATAATAAGCATGAAACATTTATTTCAAGCAATGTCCGGGCTCTAGTCATTAGATTTTGAGCATATTAGCTCCTAGTCAAATAATCATTAAACTTTGTTAAGCAGGCTTTAATTAACCCTAATAAACTGGGATTTACATTTCGCACCTTTTTTATCGGCTCGGAATAGTATTACTGGTGTAAAAACCGCACACAGGCCGAAGTCATATGAGATGCTGCTTTTAATCGATGGCTGCGGTTTGAGATCTTTCTATTTTTAAAATGTGTTACTGCGATGGTCCATCGCCGATTGTGACGCCCTACGATGACCATCGCCAATAGTTATTTCATCGTAGGTCATCGCCGATGAAAATTTGTGATTTTTCGTTCCGATGCCGAGGGAGCGATGGTATTGCATTCTCCATCGTAAGTACAGTGGCGATGGCCATCGTACCATCGATTTTGCCATCGTAACATCCTACCATAATCGGAGATGCCGAGCTCTGATTATAAAAAAATAATAGAAACATTATGTGAATTATTATGTAGTATGATTTCATTCTAGTACTGCATAGTTCCAGCAAATATCTTCCCACTAAACGGCGAAGATATTAGTACTGAACTTTTTTTTTCTTTTTGTGCTAGTCCGGCCCGTCTATTTTTCAAAGTCCATGTGACGCATGAGTCAAAAAGTTTGCCCACCTCTCTTCTAGAGTAAGCTAAAAGATATTAAAAAGGGGTTAACAAATTTTTCATCAATCATCACTGTTTTTTTTTTCTTTTTACAAAATTATTATCTCACGCGACCATTTATATCAAACAAAATACTTTCTGAGAAGAATTTTATTTCTTAAGTTACAGTGTAAGGGCAGCGTATCATTAGTGGTATTGAGAGAGCGGAGAGTAAAAAATATATATTTATCTGCTCCCTGATGAAAGGATACTTCACAGCGTGGTCTCGAATTTGACTCACCAGGCATTTCATGTCTTTCTTTACCACGCCATTCGAAGAGGCAGCAAGCAGCAAAATAGTGGAATATCGGATAGCTAGAAATAATGCAAGAAAACTTTTGTGAAGTTGCATTGTAATATGTTAAAATGTAGTTGAAACAATATTTTATAATAATTAAAAAATGAACTAGATGAATATATAGCAGCCTCAGTGTCCGTGAGCATCGCTTCGTGCTGCCCGTGTGCAGGGTCTTTCAACATCGCTTAGGATCGACTTGGATCGCGTCGCGTCGCCTCTGTGTGCTGGCAGCCTTAGACTGTAGATTCTATTGTTCCTGCGTTGCTTCCTTTCGCTCATAGCAGCAGCGCGATTTGTATTTTCATTTTTTTTACTTTTAAAAATTCTACAGATCTCCATGACACCATAAAGTTGTTAATTAACATAGCGATGTTTGCGACAGCACAGTTAATATTTCCTACGTAAACCATATAACTTTTTCTGTGAGATAAAAAGCCTCTTTAATTATGGATCAACTGTTTTCCGTTTCCAGCAGCAACAGCGCAAGAGTACTTACAACGGAAGTTCTTTAATGTGAATTATTTAAAAATTCAGTTCCCCATTTGTTGCGTTATATCCTTACCTCTCCCCATAGTACCTATAATGAAGCTAGTACACATTGCCTCAAACTCAACAATCTTCCAAGCATTCGATGCGAATAATAAATATTGCACTGTTCCATTGCTCTCCATTAACAATGATAGTGGAGTTAGTGCTTATTGCCTCAAAGTCAACAAATCTTCCAAGAAATTAGATTCCCATAACATTGCGCTGTTCCCTTTCGCTTCCAGCACCGATGGCGCGGTTAGTATTTCTTGCTATCTCGGCCGCCGTCCCACAAAGTAGCGCTCATCTTTCATTATTGGTATTAGGTCTCTGTCAGAAATTCTACGCAGGCCGCCGCAAACACCGAACTTTTCAGAGAAAGTTCCAATGACTCCGTGAGATGCAAGTATCGGGGCGAAAGGGCAACGGAGGATCTTGTTCAAATATGATTTAAAGCTTTTTGAGGATGTACGAAAAGATTTTGAAGAAAAGACCAAAAAACATTACGAGTATTTAAAGATGCAATTACACAAGCAGTGGTTTAGTTAAACTAAAGGCTCATTATTAAGTTGACGCTATAAAGTAACGTTTACTATCTACATAATATTTCTGCTTGTGCCTCAACTACTAAATAAATATTCTACATGGAACCTTGAATGAAATCTTCGACAAGTTTTATTGGAATAGTGCGCAAAGACCTACTGAAGAATACAGCATGACTTGATAAATTGTGAAAAGTCATCGCATATACCGCAGAGACGAATTGGGTGACAGCGAAAATTGGAAGAAATCGAATGTTAGCTAGCAAAATCCCAAGATGAGAAACGGGTGCGAGAAGTACGAGCTATCAAGAAGCTGAAGAAAAATAGCAAATACTTCTTCGCTTATGCACCCAACTTATTTATAAGAGAAAACAAAAGTAAGATCATTATTGAACATATATGATTCTGTGATTAATAATGATCAAGAGAGGAGCGAAATAGTCATCAATACTAGAAACTTTTTTAGCCAGGCTGGAGACTGTGGCCATCCTGTCACGCTCGCCGAAAACCGACAGGAAGAAAATGTACAAGGTTGCAGATGATGGCAAAAGCATTGTAAGCATATATTCTTGCTGCGCCCTTGAAACTTTCACGGTCTGGTGGGGCTTTAAGGTTAGACTTCTGGAATTTCCACTGTAATGCACTATATAATAAAACACAGTTGTTGGTCGCTCCCTTGCTCGCAGCCCTGCTCCCTTCCTTGCTCCCTTGCTTGCTCCAATGCTGGTCCGTCTCTCTGTCACGCAGTCGAGAGTTGAATGGGAGAAAATTCATGTACTGAAATACAAGTTGACTTCCCATAAATCTCAGCGCTTGGGGTACCGGTGACAAATATAGCTCTGGATCTCCGCCGGCCTCTTGATCCCGGGCTCTGGATCCTCAACCTCTGAATCCCCGCTTTCATTGCTGAATGATATCGTAGTAGTTGAAATTGAATTTAAATCGCAGCCAAAGTTCGACGCTGAGGGTTCAACAATCAGTTGGTATCCACAATACGGTGAGCCCTGGGCATTTCCAGTGAATTCTTTTGACTGAAATAAATTTTTCTTGATGCAGCTTCACGCTTAATCAATTTCAAGCTGATATTCACTCCTTATCTTGCAGGTGGATTTCATACTATCGGAAAACTCATGGCTGTACAGCTTGCATTTCACTAATGGAAGATGAGGTCTGCAGGGATGAGATCTATAATACAGCAAAATCTGTCCTGTCAACCGGAACAATAAAAGCTCAATCACAAAATTTTTGCCGCCAATTTGGAAGGCTGGGCCCTCTAGTAACAAATATTATCAAGTTTTACCACATACAAAGCTGCCAGTGACCCGTTGGATCATTGGATCATTATCACCATCTTGTTTCCTTTCGCAAAACTCAGTTGTTGTTTAGCTGGTCATAGACTACACGCTATTTGTTCCCGTTCACTCCTGCCCTTACGGGTCTCCATCACCAGCTTCTTTGCTTTGAAAGGTAGCTATATTGAGCACTCTGCCTGTGCACAAGGAAAATATATATGTGAGGTAGTTCAATTTCCTTTCTCGTATTACCTATAAATTTTACGCTGACGTTCAAGAAGCTGAGCTCAGATTCTTCTCCCGTATCGCGGATACAACCGAATTATATCTTCAATGTTCAATTAAATAAATTTCTTCCTATCCTATAGCGAAGAATCTGCCTCGCCCTGACTCCTGAACGAAAACATAGATTCTTTGGCGGACTTTAAGACTTCCCAAGGGCGTATATCTAATTTTTATCCATTAGTAAAGAGCGTGACACAAAAGGTTGGTAGGTACAAGCGTATTACTATATACTAGCTAGACCCGTGAAACTTTCACGGCTTTGCAACCCCTTCAGACGGACCCGTGAAACATTCATAGTTTATTATTCAACTCAAGGACTCGATGTGTGATATATCAAGCCCATCCTCTTGGTTGTTGATAATAATATCCATAATTCCCTGCTGTGGAGTAGCCAGGGGAAGATCGTGGGGGACACACTCCCTCCCTAAAAAGTTACACGCGCCCTTCACTGGAAATTAAGCATTGAAAAATGTACCGCTTAGGGCCTATCTTTTGTGTCTCGCTGGCCCTCTCCCCCCCCCCCTCCGTTAAATTTTGTTAGCACTCTTAGTGCCCACCCCCACATGGGAATTTTTCAGATCCCAAGCCATTCATTCAGAAAAGCCCAGGGGCATTAAAATCATTAGAAATACCTTGCTCAGCTGCACATGACTGCTGACCTCCGCGTATCATTGGACCCGTGAAATATTTACTCAAGTTAGCAGAACCCGTGAAACGTTCCCTGTCTGGCTTAAGGCGTTTCAGATAGATCAGTGAAACCTTCACATCGTACCATGGCAATTCCCCGTCAACATCACAAACAACACCG
>LQNS02277999.1:11614085-11625195 GCA_001587735.2 Parhyale hawaiensis
CCCAGACCCTGCCATCACCAGTACGGGCTTTGGCCGAAAAGAGGAAGAAGAGAAAGAAAAGGAAAAGAGCATCAGGTGGTACTACCCGAGAGAAGGAAGAGAGGAGCAGACTGCGGAAGACTGAGTACCCAACTATGGCACCAGCCTGTTCATCTCCTCTCAGGGATGCCGTTGGACCAAAAAGGTCTCATCCGCCTTTAGAGTGGCATTTCCTCCAACTCAGGGGCTACCCAAAGCCCCAAATCCAAAGCCAGCTCATACAAACAAAGCGGTGTCCGGTGGCCGGACAATGGGGGCGGCCTGATAACGCGCAGGCCACGCGCATCATAATTTTCGCGCTTCGTATGTAGTGCTCGGATGATACAGGTCTCAGATGTTGAAAATGATGTTTGGCTCTCTGGAATTCCCGCTATCTCTTGTGCTTTGTAGCTCTTCTCATTCCAGTTTCCCAGTCGATGGACGAGTTCCTTGAAATTTCACTGGGCTGCTAGTATATTTAGAACGCAAGTTTCCAGTCTGCGAACTTCTTAATAGTGAAATAGTTCTGAAAGCCTTTTGGGTCCCTTATTTATATGTAACCCGAAGCCTCCGGACCATTAAACGTTGCCCGTCTCCAAGAAAACAAAATTTCAAACTAGAGCACGCTGAGAGCGCATACCTCCGCCAAGCGAGGCAACGGTGGCAAAAAATTCAAATTGGCATTGAGCAAAATGAGACAGACAAGCAAACAAACAAACGGATGGACATATCTTCACCAAAAGTTAATCATGTGTTTCTCCTGACATACTAAACAATTCCTGAAAATTTCGTCCAAATCGGTTCAAAACTTTTTGAGTTATCTTGATGACAGACAGACAAACACGATGAAAACATAACTTCCTTGGCAGAGGTAAAAATTCATCAACAGAGTTCAGAAAGTACATAAGAGTCGTATCCTCACAACCAAATAGAAAATATAATAGGTAAATATTCATCAGATTTTCGTCGCTTAGTGTACTTCATTCTTCATCAGCTGATGTGAAGAATGCATCAGATCTCCTGCTATTTGCCGTTTGGTGGCAAGCTCATCTTCCATTGTTCAGCCTTGAAGTACCGGTAGTTAACGGTTGAATGTTCGTTTCTTGTATCAAAAACAGAAGAGTTTCAAAACTGCTTCAATATGAATATGGCTGGGTGTCATCATTTATAGTAAGATAAAAGTGAGCTTGATATAAATACGAAACCGTGCAGATATAGCCTCAAATTTCGCTGCAAAAATTATTTTCAAATTTTGCTCATTTTCATTCGTTTATAAGTTGCTCCACTAACACAGAATTCGGTAAATGATACAGCTCTGTCAAAGAAAGGCAAACGGAAAAGAGATATCAAACAGCAATCTGGAATGTTTTAACTTAGCCGTTAGCTAGGCCTTTGGGATGTCTGTCTTCTGTGTCCACTATGCTTCCTTCCGATTTCATGCCCCTTCTGATATTACTTTCGTCTGTTTTCCGTCTTATTTCTTAACTTACTGTTCCCATGCGCGTTGATCCTGCTTGGGAACACCTTCGTGCATGTGTTCCCCGTGACTATCGACATACTGTAAGTAGCAGAAGGTGCTCCAGGACCTTGGCAGTAGGGTACAGGAGCGATATTGGGTGGTAGGAGGTCCCCTTGTCCGCAGGTTTGGATGGTTTTCTAATGGCGATTATGTTTGCTGATTTCCTAAGAGCGGGGATGTTGGCGCGAGCAAGGGAGAGATTGTATAATCTGGTTTGATAGAGGAGACCTCAAGGGCCAAGTTGCTTAATATGTAAGATGCATAATTGGTCAGGGCCAATAGCTGTAGAGGTCCAAGAGGCATCAATTGTCCTCTTGAACCTCAGAGGGAGTGAAAGGGGTGAAACTATCATCAATGAGATAACGCATTCGGAAGACGCGTCTTGCTCGTCTGGGTGAAGTGGCTAGGACATGAGGATAAGCGGAGGTGGTGATAGTGGGTGATAGCGTCCTTGGCTACCTGGATGAGCCGAGGGATGTACTCCCTACGGTGGCCAGCGGGTATGTGATGCTTGGCAGCTGATGTAAGGGCACGATTTAGAGCTTTCAGTCCGCCGCTACAAGAGGAAGGAAGTGAGAGATCAGCGATGAGTTTCCCACACTTGCGTGTGAATTCCTCCCAGTTGGCTCTCCTGAAAGTTAAGAAGGTACGTCTAGGACCGGGAAGTGATGAATTACTGGATTCAGCAGCGATTTAGATAGGTAGGTGGTCAGAGGAAGGGGTGTTTGTGGTGGACCAGGTGTATTTGAGAGCTAGGTATACTGAGATAACGGTCAGGTCTGGAGAGAAGCCCGGACCACCGCGAGGACCCTGGTTTGAGAGTCGCCACTGAGGAGACTGCAAGCTCCGCTGTTGATACAGTCACTGATTTCCGTACCCCGGGCAGCAGCCCGCTCATCCTGGGTGGCATCAAAATCACCCATTATAAGGGTATCACCATAGGAGTCAGAGAAACGAGTGGAGGAGTCGAGACGATACCAAGAAGGGCAAGAACTAGCCGGAGGAACATAGATGTTAAGAAGGGTAAGGAGTGAGGAACCCTGGGTGATGATGACATCCAGGTATTCGGCGTTGTGATCATTAGAGAAAAAGTGGTTTGTACTTACTTGTTGATAAGGGATTTCTTGTCTAATCAGGAGGAGCAGACCACCACCACCACCATTGGCGGCAGGACGGTCTCTCTGGACCGGAGTGTAGCCGGGGAAAGTGGGGAGGGAAGAGCTAGTAGTAAGTTTGGTTTCCTGAAGGGCTGCGACAGCGATGTTGTTGCTGTGGAGGAAAGCGGCGAGTTCGAATCAGCAATGAAAGAGTCCGTTGCAATTGAATTGCATAAAAGTAAGCGGAGGAGAGCGATCAAAATTCGGAGTGGACTGGCAGCACTCCTGTTAAGGGGACTGAGGAGGCGGAGGGGGCGAAGGAGGTAAGTGGCGAGGGAGTAGTGCACATCTGGGGCAAATCCAATCAGGATGGTAACTCGTGGTGCCGAACCAGCCTGAGCACGGCTTGTGGACCCTGCTCGCGCAACCTGAGCACCAGAAGAACCACCCCCTGCGGGAGACACTCCGAGGGCAAATTGAGCAGGGGTAGGTGCGGCCAGGGTTAGGGTTAATATCCCCACATATGAGATGGAATAAAGGGAGGAATGGGACAGAAAGGGAAGAGAGGTAGGAAAGAGTCTGCCGAATAAAGAGAGCAGGTCGTCGAAAACGCCGAAGAGAAGAAGAAAGGAAAGTAAGAGAGTAGAGGGAGAGGAGGAGCAACAGGACCCAGAAGTATCTCCTCTTGCGATAAGTGCCTGCGGTTGATTCGCAGAGAGCCTCTGCAGAGTCCACCCACGGTCGTAGACGCACAGGCATCGGGTTGGCGCCTGCTTCCGCCCCATGCATTCCACATCTGTTCTGCAGCCTCTATCCTTCCAAGCATCTCACGGCATAAACAAGCCCAAACCCCCTGACCGCATGGTGGCTTTGCTTACTGGTTTCAGCAAAGCCTTTGACAGTGTTCCCACGGAAGGCCTTCTCTCCTCGGTTTCTAACACCACGCTTCATCATAATATTGTCAGATGGCTCGCGGTTTAACTCCAGGGGTCACGCAGAATGCTACCTCTATAACGGCTTTCGTTCTCAATTCCGTGCAGTCAAGACAGGGGTTCCTCAGGGTTCTGTTGTCTCACCTTCCCTTTTCAACCTCAATGTCTCTGATTTCCCCATACCTCAGGACCAGTTCTGTCTTCCTCTTGTGACATCATACGCCGACGACTTCACTATCGTGGCGTCCCACCGCCACCCTCTCACCGCAGTAGCCGCTCTATCAAATCACTCTGACTTGGTCAGCAACGGGGCAGCTGCCAAAGGCCTCACCATCTCAACCTCTAAAGCAAACTCAACACTATGGACGACCGGCACCCATCAGTCTGGACTTGACCCTCAAATCACTGTTAAAAATACTGCCCTACCTCTATAGCACCGCCCCAATATCCTCGGCGTCACTTTCGACACCCACTTTACTTTTACACCCCACATCACATCTATCGCTGCCCGAGCCTCCAACCGAAATAGATTGCTCAAAGCCCTAGCTGGCACAGTGTGAGGAGACCCTGCTTCTCACATAGAAGGCATTTATCCGACCCTCTTCACATACGCGGCCCCTGTCTGGTATCCTGGAGTTCGCCATCCGCGATTCAGAAGCTCCAGACAGTTCAAAACGCTGCTCGCCGTTCTGCGACTGGTTGCCTTCGCATGGCATCCATCGATCATCTCCATTCAGAGTCCAAATTCCTTAGGATCCACCAATCTCTTGATCTTCAGTGCCGCCAATACCTCATCTCCAGCTTTCGTCTCGAGCACCCAGCCCACATTGTCGCCACTGCACAGGCCGGTCGTCGACGCATCCGCCAAACCCTGGCAACCAGAATCCACTCTGACGTCAATCACTTGAAAACAGATAATATCATACCATCTTAAGAATACCGTGCAGCTATCTCCTTCCTCCATCGAGCTGCCGTGCGAGCTTCACTAGACCTCCTCCCTGTAAGTAGGGTGGCGAGAGTGGGAGGACGCACTCCCTTCCAGAAAAGCCTTCACCCCCCCCTTGCTGAAAATCAGGCCTGAAAAGCACACATTACTTAAGGCCTACTTTGTTTTGTCCAGCCGCCCCCCCCCCCTGCACAGACGCCAAACTCGCCATGCGCTATGTATGTTTGAGACGATTCTGTGGGTGCGGGCGGCGTTTAAGTTCGCGTGCTGTGCTGCTCGCTGCATCGCAGATTAGGTAAGGTTAGTTTAACTGACGTAAGGTTAGGTAACATTAGGTTTGGTAGCGTTAGGTTACGTTAGGTCACGTTAGGTAACGTTAGGTTAGGCTAGGTAACGTTAGGTTAGGTAACGTTTGGTAAGGTTAGGTTACATTAGGTAAGGTAACGTTTGATAAGGTTAGGATAAGCTAGGTTCGGTTTTGTAGTGCTTATTGTAGTTCCTTGTGGCGCGGCGAGAAAGCTTACTTGAACGCACGCACCGGGATGAACGTACACAGAATGGCGAGTTTGGTGCCAGTGCTCCCCCCACCCTCCCTCTTCCCCTTGGAATATTCCTGGCTACGTTACTGATTCCCAGAAGCTGCCATGTCTAACCAAAACCTTGGAATTCCCACGTTAGCAGCAAACAGCGATACACGTTTATACAAAAGAGCTCTGGCGTCTAAAAATATGCATTAAAATGACAGTGCCCAGCTGCACCGGACTGCTGACCCTCGCAGTATCTAGCAGCACCCATGAAACTTTCACGTCAGGCTCTGGCTAGGCGCTTCAGATAAATCAGTGAAACCTTCACATTGTACCAAGGCAATTCCCATCAACTTCGCAAAAAATACCGGGAATTGATGCATGATATATCTTATACGACTAGCATTTTGTTGATATTAAATACTGAAGCTGTCCCCGTCTTGGTGGACCCGTAGAATATTTTTATAAGTTACTCTGTCTAGCTGAACCCGTGGAATTCTTTTCGCAGGAAACCACGATACAAGTTCCCAAAGATTTATGCTTAAAAGTTCCCGACGTATGAACATAATTAAAACGACCTGGCCTGTGGCCGAGAGATTACTGACACCCGCTGTATCATAGATACACCGGCTTCTCAAGGTCAACAAAGCTCGCATTTTCTTCTATCTATTAGTGATGAAGATTATGACACAAAAGGTAGGTAGGTAGGTGTGTACTAGAGTATTAACATGTAGATATGAACCACTTATTGCTCTGCCTACGATGAACTCCAGGCAATTGAGATATCTACAGCGTCATACGCATCCTGACCTATACTCGTACTCTCATCTCACATCAAAACTATAGCAGCTTTGAGCTCGCGCTCATTATTTAGGATATACTAAACGAAGCAATGAGTAAAATATTTTTCCGAGTACATCAGACGATCGAAAAACGTGAAGGTTTCCTTGCAGAATTTTTCCTTTTTATGTCTTTCTCTTAATAAATAACTTTCGCTTGAGCAAAACAAGGAAATTTTTTACAACTTGACCTCACTGAAATTCAGTATTTTTGTCGACATATTTATGTAGAATAAGGCATTCTAAAACGTTTTTCATGAATAACGTTTTCGTTGAAAATGCTTAGTTTTTGAGATATTTTACTTGAAAGTTCCCATTGATTTTCTGTGAGAGAAAATAAAAGCCACCATTACGGCCATGTCTACCATCTAGCGGCAGGTGTGTTTACAACATGGAGGCGAGCGCGATATCGCTGTACACAGTTTTTTATACATTTCTCGTATGATAATAGCAAAACCAGTCCTTGCTTCTTAATTTAAGAGCCACGTTGCAGCCGAGAAACTATTTACGGGGCTTTGTTCTAGATGGCGCGACATAGCCGTAATAGCAGATCTTTTTTTCTCTCACAGAAAAACAATGAGAACTTTAAAGTCAGACATCTCGAGAACTAAGCATTTCCGATGATAACGTTATTCTTGAAACATCTTAAAATGCCTTATTCTACATAAAAATGTCAAAAAACTAACCATTACGTACAGAGTCGCTAATACCGATAAAATTATTATCGCACAAGAAGCACAGCTCGCGATTGCACAATTAGTTCAAGACTGAATAGTGCGTGTTCCAGTAATGCGTACGTGCTACGCGCTCATGTTTGTAAAGTGGCACGGCGTCCACCATTACGGGACGTCATGGCCGTAATGGCAGATCTCATAGAAAAACAATGGGAACTTTAAAATCAATATCTCACAAACTAAGCGTTTGCGACGATAACGTTATTCGTGAACAACGTCTTAGAATGCCTTATTCTACCTAAATATGCTAAAAATAATTCTGGATTTCAGGGGATTAAGTTGTAAAATAATACTTCCTCCTCCCCCAAAAATCTGCAATTTATATATCATAGCGTATTTATGATACGGAACTCAAATTTAGATTATGAGCGATGCTTGACTTCTAGCTTATAAGTTATTAATTTTCTGAGTGTTGCTAAATGAAGTTTGTTTTTTCAGAAGAATTTAGGCATAGAATTGCTTAGCAGTTACGTTGATTTAAATTAGCAGCTGCAGTTCATGATACACAAGAAAAATTAGTTACGAAATAGCGGTCAATTAGGAACAAGAAGTATTACCACAATTTCCACTGTCATTTGTGAAGGCCGATTACACTGGTACTGTAACAGAGACCTATTTATACATTAATGATACGCTTTAGTAGTACAGATATCTAAAAACTAAAGCCGATTGAAGATTTTGGTGATCCTGTCATTGTCCGTTAAAGACCTGGACGGGAACATCAGATCAGGTTGCACACGGCGACAAAACTAAGGGCGCCGTACACCAAATAAACATTTTGTTTTGAAAGCTTGGCAGTTTTGAAATGTAAGCAATGGAGTCTCATAAAACATTATAGCTAATTCCTAACTATTTCATGGATCCTGGTTTTTGCTTTCTTCCTCGCGAAAATATCATTTCCTCTGAGGTAACGAGAAGTCGATTCACGAAGCAAAGGCTACGACAGACTTCGAGGTACAGCAGACATGTGAAGAACAAGAGGGTTTCGTGGCGGTAGGCTAATTATTATGATTTATCTATCTAGATTGTTTCCTTTAAGGAAACAGGTTTTCGCTTGAGCGAAAAAAAAAAAAATTCAGCAGAAGAAACATCACTGCATGTCAAAGACGAGCAGCTGCGATTCACGCTTTGAGTGATGCTTGACTCCCTGTTAAAAAAAGATTAGTTTTTAATTCCTTATGAGTGACAGAGAAGCAAGGACCACTGTGTTGCGCGACAGAAATGGAACAGAAAGGGCTCATCTTTTTCATCACATCAAGTGGCACTCGCCGGGCATCATCCTTCATAAGCGAGACAATAACGAAGCTATAATTAATAAAGAAATAGGCTCGAAAATTCCCCGCTGTCCTTTTTTCACAGACGAGTACCCCAGTAAGAGCATAAATGATTGCGTAGTAGTAGAAATCTCTACATAAATGATTGACATCCGACCAGAACAAGTAGGGATAAAACCAGAAGCTTTGCTAAATCTTTTCGCTAAAGAATGAGCAATAGCCGTATTATGAGTTTTATAAACGAACAAATACTGTTACTACCCACATGGGGTTCGGACGAGTTCCAGATGGTGCTATACAGCCCCCCCCCCACTTTTGAACTAATGTCGATACTACCCTCGGTCACCAGAGGGAGAGCCAACCGCGATTTATCTCTGCAGTGCGCCAAGTCATTCATAACAGAATTAACGGCACAGCAGGTGACTCAAAATGCAATTTCTCTTTTGATTTTGAAGTTTCACATTAGTTGCAAGCTGGATATTGCAGGGCATTGTGCCTCAAAGCCTAGTGGCTGCACGGTGAAACAATCAGACTATCTGGATGCAGATGTAGAAGTTCTAATATAAGAAAATAATATGAACGCCACGACATTGCTACTAATATGTACGAGGTGACTCGACGATGTCTAGACATAACATATAAGAGATATAACCAACTATGAAAATAACAATTGGCTTCTTCTTGCTGTGAAGTAAGGATACGGTATTAAAAAAAACACGTACAGAAATCTACGGGAAACAGTCATAATATTTCATTTACCCCAATTTTAGGCATCGGTGTACCCACAGAGGCGGGAGGCTAGAGATGCAGATAAGAATGACATCACAGTTTACGAGATCAATTCTAAAGTCATGCAAGCGAGCATTTGCGGCGACTGACATGCTTACTCAGCAATTGCTATCTGCTAAGCTTCTGTGGAGGCACTGATTTTTGCCAGAAACGGGGAGGATTGGCGGGGACACAAGGTCGTTGAACAAGAGCCTTCCATCAGTAGTGCCATAGCTGTTACCGATCTCTAATCTACTGGAGCTGTACACTGTTCTATATCTATAGATGCTTACATTAGTCCGGCAGCCAGATGTTTTTTTTCGTGAATTTGGATTTTTTGTTCATACGATTTTTTTTGTGGATTCTTGACATTCAGACGCTATATTTGAAGAATCCAAGTGATGCCGGCCTGGAATCCTTGAGCATTTTGATAAATTGGTATTTATCCAAAATGGCCGCTGGTATTGGATAAGAAACTGTATCTCTCTTTCTAGAAGTGATGATTGAGTGCTGTAAAATTCCAAATTAGGGGTTTCGACTCAACGAATTCACTGAAACTACTTTCAGTACTGTACGGCAAATCCTCATGTGCATATATTCAATATGGCAGCCATTTTGATATAAAATAGCCTATCGTTCCTTCTGGAAGTGATATTTGAGTGTTTTAAAATTCTAAATTTTGGTTTCGCAACTTAAGGAATCCATCTTTGCTACTTCCAGAACAGAAGGGCAAAGCCTCATTTGCGTAATTCCAAAATATCACAAGATCGTAATGTAGGAGTTTTCGTGCGTAACTTTATGTCACTGTTAAGTAACGGAAACAAAGCAATTACGTTTTATGGACAAATTCTATCAACTAAACACTTCACAAACTGCAGTATAGTGTCCTCGCACAAGCTTATTTGCGATATGTTATCTACAGCATACATAAACAATAAATTCACTGATATCCTGGAGGAAAACCCTTTGATGCATTAGCTTGAAGATGCAGTCATTGCAAATTTTGTTAACTATTCGCTTCACAAACTACAGTATAATATTTCTGTCCAAGTTTCTAAATAGTACTAGAGTACAAAGAATAAATCAGCTGATATTCAAATGTAAAACCCTTCAAACTCCTCAAGATTATCCACACAGTGCAATAATAAACAAATCAGATATAAAAATATGATTAGGCATTTCGAATTTCATAAAGGAATGTCACATTTAGTGTTGTGCATCATCTGCATTGTAATTATGTACATCGTGTTCTGACAGTTCATAGTAGCAGCCTGTTGCTTGACATGTACAGAATATAGGACAGGGAGGCCTTCCACTTGCACAGCCACAACCTGCTGTATTGCAAGGCTTCCCACTATGGCAGGAGCAACGTATCATCTTGAGTATACTCTCTGGGGCAAGGTGCACTTCATCTGGTACTGTTGTCGGTAGCAGACACTTTAAACTGTTGTCATATATGTAGCCATGTTGCGAAGGATCAAGGAGAGGAGGATGCGCGTCCAGAGCATGTTTCCATACTCATATTTGTATGTTGGAACGCTCTACATTCTCCAGGAATGGCTCATTGGTTGGAGGCAGGGATTGACTTTTTCTCATCAGAGCTCATCTTGATCCAACCATTGCAACCCAACACTCTTCCCTCGCTGTGGTGTGACTTCTGCAACCTTTCCGGCCATAGCCTGCACTCATAAGGGAGGCTGCTTGGGCTGAAACATCTGCTAGCTGGGCATCTCCATCGCCGAGGCAGGACAAAGAGTATCCAGCCTTCAATTCTCTCAGTGCCATTGACTTCCCAATACTAAAGCAACAGGCAACTGTGTCACATCCTGATAAAGCCTGCATTGCAAGAAAGTCTGGAAGGATATCAATATGTAGCAACACTGAGCCCCGTATGTCAATTACAGTCCGTCCAGAGCCTGGGAACTCAACTGGCATAGACATAGTGAGTTGCTGCTCATAGTAATAATGGAGCAGAAGTACTAAAACGTCTGTGTCATCTGCTAACACTGAGATACCAACATTCAGATCCTTAGCTGTGACGATTGCTTGTTGCACAATAATGCAGTCGGCCTCTTCATGACAACAAGTCAAGTCTCTCCTGTCGATCACCACCCCACCGTTACAAATCTCAATGGGTGTGTCCTTGCTGCCAGTTATGGTGAGTTTGTGCCCTGATATATTTTTGTGAAATGTTTCGTTAGTTGCAAGCTCCTGACACATGTGCTCTATGACCTGTGCTTTATTTTTGGACACAGTCAGTATCATCTTTTGTGGTGGAAGAGGAGTAGGGACGGAAAGGCTGCAGAAGTCACACCACAGCGAGGGAAGAGTGTTGGGTTGTGTAGGCGCCGAGCGTGGGGCGGACCTACAGGGCCCCGAACTTTGCTCCCACCGTGTGTGGCAGCGCTCAAGGGGCGAGTATTTACTGACGGAGATTCAAATTGCGACGAAGGCACCAG